>JAQSNX010006064.1:0-43410 GCA_029532605.1 Oreochromis grahami | reverse complement strand
TTTAGCAGAATTTTGGAAGTTTTCCATTCATTTCAATGGGACAAAAAATTGCATAAAAAGCTTAATATTTTAAAAAGTATAACAGCAAAAAATACCAAAAGATATAGCGCACATTAGCAGAAATAGCAGAATAGTTTAAAATTTGAACGGTGAAAATCGGCTGAAAATTGTGGAAGTAGTTAAGTGCCAAAAAACGTACAAAAAGTAGCAACTAGAATAATAATAAAGAATAAAGAGAAACAGGAAAACAATAGTGTGGATGCCTTAAAGCATCCACACAATAATAATAATAATAATAATAAAGTATAAAGAATAAAGAGAAACAGGAACTCAATAGTGTGGATGCATAAAGCATCCACACAATTACTGCTCTGGCGGGAGACAGTATGAGCGTGCAGCGTTTAAAGCGTGGAAGTACTGACCTTACTTTGAGTTTGATTCTGTAAAAAGTGACAAAAACATTAGTGTCCGCTGTTCACTGCATGGGAAGAAAACTTCTTTTACAGCAAAAAAAACCCCCTTAACTTCCGAGCAAGCACCGAGTGCGCTGCTACAGAATGGGAAATTCACAGACAAACTCGAATTCTTCCACTGACATGCGGCACACCTGCACCAGGGCAAATATCCGCCTGCTATACAGGTGAAAATAGAGTAACAGGACCGCTGAGTCTTTGATTTTATTTATTTTCTGCTGTGTTACACTTGCATTTATTTGAAAGACTGAGTGTAAACACCAAAAAATATTAAATTTTATGTGCTGGAATGTGCAGAAAATAGGTTTAAATGTTAAACAAATTTCTTCCAGTCAGAGAATGTTGCATATAATTAAATTTTTGCTTGATGCATAAAGTTAAAAGATTAAAACTAATAAAACAAGTTTTAAAAAGTGACGTTTCCATTTGATTGCATTTAATATGATGGATTATGCATTGTCCAGTGCGATTACAGCATTATTGTCACTGCTACATTTCTGTAATGCGTACCAGAAATTATTTCCACTACTAATTAATTACTGTTGAGCTCAAAGGTTATATTAATAAACAGTTAACGAATGTGTATTTATGACGACGATTTGTGAGACTGGTAAACTTAGCTTTGTTTGTACATGGTTGTTCTACACGGTGCATTTCAAGGTCCTGTACCCATCCGTCGGTAAACTGTACCCGGGCTTGTTGCAGTGACCTGAAGTTACTAAACTTCATGAGTGTATGCACTCACTCCAAGAACCATATAATTATAAATCTGAGCGTGGTGAAAGTTGGGCAGCACGCTGACGTCTTTTGTCCACTCTGTGTGCTCCTAAGGGTCTGACCCTTTCACTCCTTTGATTTTTTCCTCGTAAGTATCTTTTCTTTGCCTTTTAGTCGAGTCTGTCTTTGTACGGACCGGCATTGTTCTCCTTAGTTTTGTACATTCCTTTTTTGTGCGGCAAAGAAAAATCAAGAAGGTATTGGAACCGGAGAATGAACTTTTTGCGGTGCTGCAAATGCTTGCATTTGATGCGGTACTTGGATTGTTTTGCCTCGAGTTCCTGGCATACAATGCGCGAAATTCACGTGATTGTCAATCGCTATAGGAAAAACCTTAAATTAAGAACAAGAACACTAGAGGTGAGACATGATCATTAATTAATATTAAAATTAATAAATGACAGATTTAGTGATATTTTCATAAACACCTCCTTTCCTTTTTTGTTCTCCATTTTCTGTAGTTCGTCTATAAGATTGCTAAACAAGGGGGAGGGTGCATCCGGCCTCCTCGGCTGTAATTGGTCCAGCCCAGAGTCGATCATGACCAATTGGCCAATCCAACACCTTTCATTATATATACCCTTTCTAAAAAAAAAAAAAAAAAAAAAAAAAATCCATCGGCCCATAAAAACAAAAATTCGCCAGCGGCCCACGGGGCAAATGCCCGGTATGCCCGATGGCCAGTCCAGCACTGCTACCCAGCCCTCCTCTCTGTCAAAATCAAACCAGTGAAAGACAGACTGACAACGCCCTCTTAATGTCCCACGTGACTCTCGTTACACATCACCATAGCCAAACAAATGAAAACCCAGTGATCATTAAAATTCAATACATTTAATTATGGCTCCTACAAGGAGAAACGAGCAAAAGATACAGGTAAGCAGATGTGTCATTGGATAATGGCAGGTCATGTATCCTAAAACATGAAGAATCAGAATACTTTCTTAATCCCCAAGGAAATTATGTGGGTCACAGTTCCTCCAAGAAGAAATGGTAAAAATAGTAACAGTAAGAGACTAAACTCCAAACAATATATACAATAATATAATATTAATTAGTCAGTGTCAATTGTTGATTTGTCCTGTTCCCATTATATGACGAATTATGATGTCTGTTTGGTAGCCGTTTGCATACTATGCATACTCTCTCTCTCTCTTCATATATAGGGTCATATACATATGTGTGTGTGCGTGTGTGTGTGTGTGTGTGTGTGTGTGTGGAGGGGGGGGGGCGCCAGAGGGCGTGTTCGCCCGGGGCGCCAAACAGGCTAGGACCGCCACTGCATGTAGCAAGTTACCGGTGTTCGGACTGTGATGGAGCGCTGGCGTGGCAGAGTGGCTCTGGTGACCGGAGCCTCGGCTGGGATTGGGGCGGCTGTAGCCGTAGAGCTGGTCCGGTTCGGTATGAAGGTGGTGGGCTGCGCCAGGGACGTGGGAAAAATCCAGGTATGCTCTAAAGTGAAAACGTAATTCCTGCAGGGAGTAATTTAATGTAAAGCGAAATACATTTTTTATGGTAAAGTTACTATTATGCAGTGAAAACGTGTTATTCTTCGTCTGTTTCTTTAATTAAAAGTTAAACTACTCTTGAGTTAGATCTACTGAGGTTTTACAAGAAGCTAGATATAAATATTTAAATTTTAAACATAACGGCGAAAATCCTCTTTTGTGCCCTTTGTTTTCTTGAAATTTCTAACTCTGTGGTTAATGATTCTTTAAGTTGGCACACCATCAGTCAGCGTACTTTATATAGATGATATGCACTGTTGGTTGTTGAACTTTGAAACATAATGCTCTTGTCAAAGATTAGCCACAACCAACAATTTTAACAAAGTGCAGCTATAGCAGGGCTGGACTGGTAATCTGGCACACCTGGCATTTTCCCGGTTGGCCGACACACTTTTGGGGAGATGGACCGGCCTGAAGGGTCGCTGCGCACGGGCGTACAAGCACACTGGATTGCCCAGTCAAATTGCTCCGCTACCTTTGCTGTGGGGTCATGCAGCTTGTAGAAAAAGTTTAGTGTTTAGTTTTTCTTTCCCTCTTTCTTTCTCCCCTTTCTTTTCCCCAGTCAAGTCTGTCCCGTATTTAGCAAGTGAAAATAAAATAAACAATAACAAAAACAAAAAAAGTTTAGTGTGGAACAAGTGGCGAAAAGGTGGAGCTGAGAGAAAATAATACGGGCGAGTTCAGACCCTTTATGGGGTCTGAAATTTTGCACCCCTAAAAAAAAACTGTAAATAGTATATAATAGCAGATACTGACGTTCGCGGACAAACAAAAGTTATTTTTCACAAAGTAGTTTTTCATGCATTTCATGGATGCTTTCCAGTAAGGCCCTTAAAAAAAAGTAGATTCATACACATTAAAAACACAAAGTGGATTCTGAAGTCTGTCATCCTTTTTTTCTTGGTTTCAGAAACTGGCAGCAGAGTGTCAGAGCGCCAACCATCCTGGTGTTTTGGTGCCTTTCAAGTGTGACTTGAGCAAAGAGGAGGAGATTCTGTCCATGTTTGCAGCGATCAAAAAGCAGCACAAAGGTGTGGATGTGTGTATCGACAACGCTGGCTTGGCTCACGCCGAGCTACTGCTAAGTGGCAAAACCAGCGGCTGGAAGAACATGATGGATGTAAGAGCTCAGAGCTAGTCTAGAAATATAATATTTGTTGTAGCGTTTTAGTGAAAGTAACATTCACAGGAATAATGTCCCAGCAGAGCTTTGAACTGTAAAAAAGTGATACATGTCATCATCTGTCACTGGTTTTAATATTGTAGCTGATCAGTGTGCATTAACCTCACAGTGACTCCAGCTCTTAAACTGACTCATTAATAGTTTTTGAAGCTGCTTATAACCGTTTTTCACCCACTGTGTGCAAGAAGCAACGAGTAAGTGCATCAACCAGATGTGCTGATTCCTGATATTTTGTTTTCTGGTTTGTTTGTTTTTTTGCAGGTAAATGTTCTTGCTCTCAGTATCTGCACACGTGAAGCGTATCAGTCGATGAAAGAAAGAAATGTGGATGACGGACACATCGTAAACATAAACGGGTTCGATATTTTTACTGGTGATATCAACCTGTGTCATTATTATTGTTAATACTATTATGATTTCTTTTACCACAAAGTCACATTTTACAAGAGGGAAACTACCTGGTGGCTGGGCCTTAGCCTATGGGGGCCCAAAAGAGCTACATCAACAGCAGAAGCCATAGTTAGTCAATTCTGGTCTGGGGCCCGAACCCTGGCGGTCTGATCCCCATTTGCCAAAATTGGCTATAGGCATGGAATGTCACTTCTTAGATGGGGTTAGTGCACAGGTTTGAAACATACTGACTCAGTCTAGTCGGGCTCACCACAACGCACAGCTCAGGTTCTGCACCAGTGCTGCTGACTTCAACCGAGGAAAGAGCCAGAAAGTGGAAGGAGAGTGGGGTCTGGGCATCACTGCTCAGATTGCTGCTTTGCAACCTGGACCTGGATAAGCAGTAGGAAATAGATGAAGGGATGGGTTTATTTATTAACTGTGCCAAAATCTCCCAGTGCAGCCTTGATTTTAAAAGCAGAGCCAGGAACAGAATCAATGCAGATGTCTAATTCCACTTATTATAGAGTTTTTAGTCTAATGTAAAGTGTCAGTCATGCAGTAAAACAGGTCTGCAGCTCAGGATTTTATCATCATATTAGTATTACAACAATTAGGAAGCAAAATAACTGACACCCGTTTTAAAGATCTCGTTGGGGAAAAGGTTTATTAGTCTTCATAATTAATAGGCAAAAATCCCATGCAGTATTTTAAAATGTCCTTAAGAATCTCTTAAAACCCAAAGTGACATCTGCATTTTATGGTGGCCAATCAGCAATCCAGAACCTGAATATTTCCAGTTAACTATCAACAAAACAGCTTTGTAGGCCTCGTGTTTCTTACATCATTGAGACATGACTTTAAAAGAGTTACTTTACTTGCACATTAATGCATGCTCTTTAATGCTCACCTGGTTAACGGTTTATAAATCTGTTGCAGCATGTGCGGACATCGTGTAATTACCAATCCTGATCTACATTTCTACACTGCCACAAAGTATGCTGTAACCGCCTTGACAGAAGGCCTGCGGCAGGCGCTGCGTGCAGAGAACAGCCACATCTGAGCCACAGTAAGGCTTTAAAAACACTGTAGACAGCTCCAAAAGTCACTTTAAAACCAACATTACTGTGATGAGACACTCACACACCGTATCCACTCTTTTTTTGCAGTGTATTTCTCCTGGTTTGGTGGAGACAGAATTTTTGTCACGGTTCTACAAAAACAATCCTAATAAAGCAGCTGGTGCATACTCTGCGTACAAGGTAAAATAATTATTCCTACACCTCATGTACTGTTGATGTGGTAACTCAAATAGTAAGTCATTAATCACGTTTCACTTCTCTGACAGCCTCTGGAAGTAACAGATGTTGCCAATGCTGTTACGTACGTGCTCAGTGCCCCTCCTCATGTTCAGGTGATTTTTCTCCTATTTTTATGCCTTACTCTTTTTCTGTATAAATATCAGAAGTTTTTGTTTTATATTAAAACACTGTTCTCCTTTCAGATTGGAGATGTTCAGATGCAAGGTACGGAGCAGGTTTAGAGCTGAACCACATGACCTCCCTGAAATTATGCACTTCTTCACTGATATATGGAAATGATGATTTATGATCTGTTCACAAAATAGTTTTGTTTATGATATGATATGATATGATATGATATGATATGATATGATATGATATACCTTTATTAGTCCCACAAGGGGAAATGATGTTTGCACTGAAATTTTCTACTAATATATAAAATAAAATGAGAGAAAACTGGCTGGCTTATTTTCCTGAAGGAAATCTCATTTAAAGAGCAGTGCATGGTGGAAAACATACAATTTTAAGTATAAAAATAGTAACTCACAGTGCAACAGTATCAGGTTCTGGATAGTGATGGTAATGGGACACTCTAATTCAGAGATACTTGATACATTGCAAGAGAGTCATCTAGATTAAATATAATATCTGGATAACTGATGAAAAAAAAGCCCTAGAAAGGTAAAAAGCTGTTCACTGCATTTTTCGTTATGAATGACAGCAGCACACAAACATGTTAGCTCAGTTTACTGGTTCCCTAATTAGCTGTCCTCTTCTGTCCAGCATGTTCGCTCTGAGTTTCTTCTTCCACTTCCTGTTCTTCACGCATCGGTTATGTTTTCTATATTTGACAAGTTGCATTTGATTATGTTGAGCGCTTGCACGTTGTTTTGGAGGAAGGAAGGCTCAGGGTTTAAGTAGTCATCATCATGGGCTCATCCGATTAGAATGAGAATAAGCAGTCATCAATCATTTGCAGGTTTTGTCGTTTTATTGAATAATGGGTAAAGGAAAGATACACATGGACTGCTATCTCTCAGCTGCCGCACCATGTGGGAGTGAAGAAAAAGTGAGGAATAGGTGAGTGCAGTCCTTATATAACAAGTGACAGGTGAGTGCAATTAAGGCCAAGCACCACACCCAATCAAAGGTGAGGAAAAGAAACAAGGTGCATCTGGTGAAGTGAATGTGCTGAAAGGTGAGCCTTTACAACACACGTTCTCATAAAAACAGAGCAGATGTTGCTACTTGAACATGCTCAAAAAAATATTATAAAAGTGAAAAATCCTTTTAAAATAAAAATGCTTAAGAGAATAAACGATGGAACGTGATATTTTTATTTTTACAAATCAAAACTTGAAAATTAGAATAGAGAAATGGTGATTTTATTTTCTGTGTTGTTTTTACTTTTCTATTTATTTTTTGTAGTGAGATGAATTAATGTACATGGAGGGAGGATGGGGCTTCCACCCCCTTGTGTTTTGACCACTAGGGGTCATAAAAGGTGCAGGTTAACATTTATTGCTAGAAGATTCGCTCAGAGAATCTGTCAGATTAAAATAAACTAGATTAAATTAATGATGAGAATGCTGTTTTGGTCTCTGAGTATGCAAGTTTATAAAAAATAAAGGACAAACTACCGGACAAAAGATATTTGACCTGTGTGTTAAAATGCCAACATGGATGTAGGATTAAGCTTTACTGAATAACACAGCATGGAAGATTTTCTGATGAAAGAGAAGCCTGCTTTAATCTAAATCTGTACTTCAGTCCATGGAGAGCTGCCAGAAGGGCTCTCAGACCAAAGAAAAGCAAAGGTTAGCTAAGGACTCCCAGCCTCAGACCACCACCTTTCTCATGTCAGTGTGTATATATCCAGTTACACTGGACATACATTTGTATATATGCACAAATGCAGCTGCAGGTCCTTGCACCTAAACAAAAAGTGTAAGTCAGGAAATTGTCCCACTGTTTGGCACTTTACTCTGCTGTGCATGAAGGGACTGTCAGCAAGTCAGTACAGAGAAACACAAAACAAAGAGACCCAAAATGACCACATGGAGACTTAATACAATAAACAGACACAAAGCAACTATAGAGGCGTATTACCAAAAAGATACACAGAGTAACCACAAATGAATACAATGTCTGTATCAGAGAGCCAGCTTCTTTGAGAAATAGGCCGGAGTTCTTCTGCCATCAGCAATGTGAGCCAGGTCATTTTCTGTCAATCCTCCACATGTGTGAACACAATGGATTTTTGGCTTCTTCAGCCAAACAAATCCACAGAACACAATGTTCTTTCATTCTCATGTCTTCACCAAAACCACACATTGTTCGTTTGAGTTTCTGCCTGACTGCCTCCCTGGATATTCAAAGCCATCGCCACAATAGTAACCAGGGGTCAAAACATGACCTGTGCTTTCTTTTTTAGGTCTTTTCATTGTACAATTACAGCTTTATGGTGATGTTCAGTTCTTCGTTTGCATGCGAGGACAGTGCATGTATTGTTCTGGTTCACTTTCACTGCTCTGTGACTGTACACTAGCTGCATGATATCAAACAGCAAGAAGATTTAATCAGTGAGTTTATTTTAAATGGGACTGTAGTGTTAAAAGTTAAAAGACAAAAAAAAGACAAAATATGAAAAACAGCAAATAATGAAAAAGGAGATCTGATGTATACTAACAGTGAAGACAGGGTTATCTCTCAGTTTCTGTATTTAATGTGTGACTGTTTTATTCGTTTAATTTTTTTTCCAAATATGTAAATATAACTAAAATATGAATGAGAAAAGAAAAATGTAAAACATTAAGTTTTCATGAATATCTTTATTTCTACACAATGTTTATGCTCGAAAATTTTAATAATTCTGGAGGCCTACATCGAGGAAATTATCCAGAAATTCACAAGACTGCAAGAAAAAAAACAAAACAAAGATCTTTTCTGTCACAAAATGTGAGCTTTCTTCTGTGAGATCCTGGTGCACATGTTACTCACAACCCTTGAAATATATTTTTGACCCCTTGGGAAAGTCTGAAAGAAATATATCTAGTAAATAAGAAGTATCTAGTATCAAGAAGAGCTTATGGAGTCGGTTGCATTTACTAATTAGAAATATTTGCGAGGGTACATTTTTACGTATAATGCTGATGTCTTTATAATATATATTTTTTAATGATGTGAAAATTTTACTGTACAAAAAAAATTAGCCCTCTTAATCTGTACGTCCAAGTAACAACCTGTAATGTGTTATTAAATACTACAATAAACCCAAAAAGCTCATAAACTTGATGAACTGGAAAATTCCTGCTACTTTTTCTTCCCCCGCTGTGAGAAATGGCTTTATCACACATCCAACTGTGTTAGTCGCTCTGCCCGTTTGATGAGATGATGATGATGATGATGATGAGATAGCCTTTATTTGTCAGTTGCAGGTCTGACATGACAGACCTTGCCGACCGTACATACAATACAAACATCACATTGGGGAGAAAGGTCAGGCCAGGTAGCGAGGAAAAAAACATCGAAATATGTAACACGAAAGGATAATACAGGAATGCACAGATATCAACACACCATAACACAATAAACACAGACAAGCAACATGGGAAAGTGTTCCAGTGTGTACATCTGATCTGGGAACGCTGCAATCTTCGACTGCGCCTCCAACTGACCCGATGTCCACATCAGAGGGGAGGTAAGCATTGGAGGTGGAGTTGGGTAGGGAGGGTGATGCGTCAGTGAGTGCTTATCACTATCAGTATATGTATGTGTGTGCGTGTCCATAGTTCAGCTGAGACAGTGTCCTTCGCCCTGCCAGGCTAAGTAAACAGTCTTCCAGCCAACCCAGGTGGCCTTGTATGGAATGGGAAGGAACAGACTCAACACAGTCGTTATGAGGGAGTTTTTGTTCAGCTCCAGCCTTGAGCCCACAGCTGGCGCCGAAGGGGTAGCCGCATTATGATGGTGATTTTTCTTTTTGCAAACAACTCATGAGAATTTCAAGCTGTGGACTGCATCTGAAAGCTCCTTTGAATATTTGGATGGCTTCCAAAAGGTCCTGGGAGCTTGAGCTGTAGCATAAAAATCTGCACTGTTACATCACTCCCACTGTTTGTAAAATATGTAGATATGCATGTATGTGAATATTCTTCCTCTAAGAGCACATTTTAAATGATTGAGTGATTGAGGTCTAATTTGGAAATACGTTGCATGTCCAGAACCATCCAGATAAAGTCCTCTTATGCAAGCATGTGATGGTCAGCTGATCTGTAGGATTTGCCTCTACAACCCTCATTGGTAAGAGGTGAAAATAATGAGGTCCTAATCAGTGTTAAGAATGTGACCCTGTCTTAAACCACACACGGGGAGGCAGCTTGACCAAAGTCCTCAGTCATCTTGGAGAAAAGAGCATGCATGCATATATAAAGCTTTTTTCTGACAGAGTTTTTTGCAGTATGGAAAGAAAAGCAGGGATTTTTCTGCAGTGAGGAATTTTTCATCCCGTCCCCCTGACAACATACAACTATCAGATGTTCAGCTAACAGGAAAATGCACATTTCTATCAAAACCTACTTCCAGTATAGTATGCTAACCGTACATGGTTCAGCCACCCCTTAAAGCAGCGGTCCCGAATCCCCGGGCCATGGACCAGATGGGTGATAGTATAATACTTGAGTTGTCAGGCCGGGTGTGAAATTCATGGTTTTCAGGGTTTTTATCGGTTTTTAGCGTTACTTTTTTAAATCGTTTTTATCGTTAACTCAGTTTCCCTGGGTCTTTTCTCGTGTGTTATCAATAAATCTTTGTTGTATTTATCCGTGACACCTTAAAGGCCGGTCCGTGAAAATACTGTCTGACATAAACCGGTCCGTGGTGCAAAAAAGGTTGGGGACCGGTGCCTTAAAGGCTATTTCTGAGCCAGAAGAAACTCAGGAGAGTCAGGTTAAGAAGGTCAACTTTAAGCCTTTCAGCTTTCTCCTTCTGATTAAATGTCTCCAGCTGAGATAAGATGTGCATGCAAAATTACAAAATGAAGATTATATTTTATTAGCTAGATAGCTAATAAGAATAGCTCTTGGTATGTTATTCAAATTTATATCATTTTTTACAAAGTTTGAAAAACTATTTGTTGCCATATGGAGCATTCACATTGCTTTGTTTCATTGGGAGTTAGAGCTGCAGTTTTCTACCAACTCCTAAGGTTAAATAAGATGGTATGGCTAGCAGCCTGTTAGCTTAGTATAGCCTGGTGTTGTCCAAGGGCAGTACGGTCGACCTCCGCCTATTCGTGGTTCAGTATCTGCAGAATCACCTATTCCCAGATTTTTCTGTGGAATGAATAAAATTATTCGCGGAAAATTTACCTATTCACTGATTTTTTGGAAAGCATAGAAAGCATATCTAAAGTATTTTTTTCATTAGGGTGATAGTATAAGATATATTTGCTGTTTGAACTATTAAAATAAGCAGTTATAAACGTTTTTGATGGGGTTTTAAGTATTTGCAGATCTCAGCTATTTGCAGGCGGCTGTGGTCCGTAACCCCCGCAAATATCGGGGGTCGATTGTAATCCAGTAGTTTTGTACAGTCAGTGGTAATCATATCTTCCAAGCAGCTAAGCTAAATCTCACCAAATAGCACATCAGATTTGAATAAATTTAATCCGTGCGTATTATATTCTAAGTTGTGGTTTTAAGCTAACACTAGCTTCTCATTAAAGTTGGTAGCTTCTGTTACATCTTTGCTAATTTTGCTGTCAGACATACATACTTTTACACTGGTAGATGCTCGTATTAAACACTACTTTTAACCCTTTCTGATATCACAGTGTAGAGTGTATATCCCTAATATACTCATTTTAGGGGCAAAGCATTAACTGTTAGGACAAAGGACAGGGGGATGCCAGTCAGAACAAAGTTGCTTTAGAGCCTTTTCATACTGTCCTGAAGACCAGTTGGCAACTGCTTGGCAACCACTAATTGCTAGAAAGCTATACTGTTGTATTCCCTGACAGGATGGCAAGTGGCTGCTGGAAGATGCTTTTGCTAGAAAACATTTTGAATTATTATTTTATGTTAAAATAGAATACTGTTATTTAATATTTTATTTATTGAATAAATAAAGTGAAGCACTGCCACACGTTCAGAATCAACCAATAATTTTATTATTGACATGCAGGATAAAGTATTGCAAAACTTGATTCTCATATTACAATTAAATATGATTTTTGTCGATTCCAGCAATTAAACCCAGAAAAGAGCATACTGTGATATGTAAATATTCTAACTGTAAAGCATGTCTGGTCATCAGGAGCTAATCTAAGTAATTAAAGCTGTGTGTTTGTGTGTTTCTCCATCTATCCTGCTGTGCCTGAACCACACGGCTCATTGTTGTCGGTTAGACAGTCTCATTTTCCTTTTCTTCTTCCTGGTGAATTGTGCTTTAGCTCTCTCAATAGATAACTGAAGTGGACTCATGTCAGGTGGTGCTAAGGTGGTTGCAAAGGGGTTTTTAGATCTAAGCTCTGCTGTAGTAGCAGCTTTGGATGGCATGCTTAAAAATGTGACTGGTTCAGTTTGTTTAGCATCAGAAAATGCATCACTGAGAGCAGCAGCTTTCTTTCTTGGTTTTCTCTGCTGTTTGGCTGCTTGCCGCTGCCGTTTTATGTCGACAGTGGGCACGGCTGTGGCAAAAAGCCTCCATTCACTCTGAGTTTGTGTTTCTTCTTCTGCAGCAGTGCTTTCAGGGCTGTTGAGAGGAACACGGGTGTCTGGAGTCGTGAGAATAGGGAGTGCATTTTCAAGCTTGTTGTGAGAACGTGGGATTTCCCATGAAGAAGGCACACCTGCTTTCCTCTTCCTGTTTCTCAGCTCTCTTTCTTTCGACCGTTGCCTTTTCAAAACACTAAAGGAAGTGTTCAAAGCCGTAACTTGGACCCTCCCTGCGTAAACGTCCAGCCTGTGGGAAAGCTGGTACTCTGCGGTGGGGATCGATGGTGTGGTGTGAACCCCAGTGAGAGGGATCACTTTCAGATTGTCCACAGAGGAATTTTGCAGGGCAACAGGAACAATGGGGGAAGCAGAGCTGGCTTTCCTCCTTTTCTTTCTCCCCTCTGTGTCTGTTTTCTCCTTTGACCTGTTCCTTTTGACTTTGGAGATAACAATGGGGGCATTGGCAATGCTGACAACAGGTCGCTTTTCAGTGTCGCTCCCAAAGTTTTGTTGCTCAGGCTGTGCTGGTGGGGTTATGGTAATGATGGTGGGGACAAGGCTTAAGTTTTCTGTTTTGTTTGCTACAAGATCTTTGGGAGAAGAAAGAAGAGTTGTTTCTTTGCCCTTCTTTCTCTTCTCCTTTCTTTGTCTTCTTGTTTTAGCTTTATGTGGAACAGTAGTGCTTATTGAGGGAGCGACTTCTGCTGTCAGCACAACAGTGACCGACTCTGCTGGCCTCTTCTGGACTGTTGCAGATGATGTAATGGAAACCGTCTCCTTATCCAAGGCTGGTTCATCTTTCATGACTTCATTAAGTGGTTCGTCTTTTCCTCTGAGCTCAAATTCGCTCTCATCGACTCTGTTTGTGCTGCTGCTTGACTGATCATATCTTTGTGACTCATTGATGAAGTTACTCAGAGGCTTGACTTCTTCTGCTTTGCTGCCAGAGGCTGAAACAGCAGCTCCTTCCTCTGCTTTCACACCTGCCTCTGTTTTCACTTTTCTCTTCCTCCCCTTTCCGTTTCCTTTTTTCTTTTTGTTTGTTTTCTTCTTCTTCCCTGTGTTCTTCCTCTTTTTCTTCTCTGAACTTTGCTCCTCTACCTTACCAGAGTTGGTACTGGAGCTTTGCGACGTGGAGACAGTAGCGAGAACCTTGATGAAATCCTCGGCGGCGGTGACAACATTTCTGAGCGACGGCTCCTCGGGACCCAACATCGTAGACTGAGTTGCACTCTCCGGTTTCTCTTCTTCATTGCTTTTCTTAGAACCTTTTGACTTGGGAGGAGCTACTGTCAGCTCATCAATGATGTCAATGCCTCCAAAGTCATACGGCACCGCCTCTCTCATCACAGCAACAGGGAGCTTCTTGTATTCTTTGCAACTTTGAGAGAGAAAACAAAGAGGGCAGGCAATGTGTAGCGTATTAGGAAAGTAAAATGGCTCAGTATATATAAAATCCACTTAAAGGTTTACATGAATACTTACAGACCATACCAGTGCCGCTCTACGCACTGCTCTTCATAAGCAAACTCAAAGCAAGGGACACCGATGACATTAAAAAATGCCTGACCAACAACTCTGGAAGATGTATCGTTGACTTTCCTCAAACAGTCTTTCAACCTGCAGAGAGAGTAAAGGGATGATTTGAGTTCTCTATAAGAGAACTACAGTTAACTAAATGACAAGCAAGTACTATATATTGTTAATACAGCAATGTATCTACTGGGCTGGCATTACTATCTAAAATTAGCCAGGAAGGTTTTAGTTTAAGACACCATAATGCCTTAAACTAACAGTCAACAGAGTAATATTAACATCTGGCAGCTTAACTTCCGGCGCCCCCCCGTGTGCGGCAGCCTGTTACAGCAGCTCTGCTCATTCTGAGTTTCTTTCTTTCTTATCTTTTTTCTTCTCGTATTTTTTTTATAATTAACGTATTAGTAATTAGACTCTGCAACCGTTTTAACAAATTTCCCACGTGTGGGACTAATAAAGGTTATCTTATCTTATCTTATAATTTATCAGCTATTCTACATACAGACCTGCCAAACATTTCATGTGTTAACTGCTCTTAATTAAGTTGCACTCTCCAGTTTTTCTTCTTCATTGCTGAAATGAAAATGAGCATCACAGAAATAAAGCTTTTACTCACGCATTGTCGCAGTCACAGTGACAGATGGAGTGCCACTTGAAGTTGGTGTAACCATAGTTTGAGGAGAAGGCGTGGATGACATGAGGGCAGTGGTCATGAATACGACAGCAGTTGTCAGTGTCTGCAAACTCTCCTGTAAAAGAGAGGTCAGAGTCATTATATATTACAGGTATTGCACTCGGGAGTCAGACAGCTTGAATAAAAACTTTTCAACCTACCCAGCTGGTCATAGCTATCAGCCATGTTCCCGGCTCCGCACCACAAGGTCCCCGGATAAGTAAAGCCTCTCTTCGATCTTTTCAGAACCTGGACCTGCACAGTCGAATCCTCCTTTTCCGGCCTCTTCGTAAACTCCCTGCACATCAACTTGGCGTCATCCATGCGCGCAAAACTCGCCTCCATCTGCCGCCCGCCACTCTGTCTCTTCAGCCCCAACCTGCACTCGTGCATGAAAGATTTCACCTGCATCTGTTCCACTATCACGGAGCAGTTCAATAGTTTCCTGGCAGGACTGACTACCGAGCGCACCACCTCGGCTCCGTCTGACACCTGGTAGAGGAAATTCTCCCCCACCGTGGACATTTTTGCGCACACGGTGCCGTTGAGCGTGGAGAACATTTCTTTGCCCTCCTTCTCTGCGTCCAAAGCGCCACTCAGGAGGTCGCCATTAACGACGTTTGTGTCCAGATAAGACAAAAAGACGAAGAAGACTGACCACATGATGCGGCAAGTGGCACTTTCAGCACCACGCGTAACGGAGACAGCTCCTCGCGATTTCCCGGCGCTCTCAAGCAGCCCACCCAGTTTTAAGGCGAACCTAAAGTGGTACGATTATTGCTACGATGAATGACTGGGAGGAGTCAGCAGGATTAACCTCTGTAGCCCTGGCAGAGTATCTCTATCTGTTAGACACACTGAACAAGTATCACCCCACCCTCCGCCCCCACCACCTTAATTATCTCACTTAACCCACGGAGGGTTAATTAGTGGGTGTGCGGCGCGTAAAACTGCACCTCTAGCTGCAGAGAAAGAGATGACCGCAAGTAACCTCCCACCCCTCCCCGCTCAGCACCCATCTAGAAGGCTGAGATATAGGACTTTGGGAAAATTCATGGAGGAGGTTCTAGCTCACGCCCGCTTCCCATGGTAACAGGCATGGGGTGACTGTGCCGACCAAGCACACTGGACATCATTCAAATACCACAAAACAACCGCTGATTTGGTGATGACCTAAATTACAGTGTTGGGACAAAACTCATTTACGCAGGAATGTGGAAAAAGGTTGCCTCTGTCGCACGCATTCTGCACCGAGTGACTGAAGGGCCCCAGAGTCTGACGACCAACACAGAAAAGAAAAAAACTCATTGAAATAATGGAGGTATCAGATGACTGCTTGGCTTCCAGTTATCCCGAGAAGCTGACACAAGTTGCCAATCATTCAAATTAACCCAAATGTAGAGCTTCAAGAAGATTTTGTATTTTTTCTCCAGTAATGGAGAACATATACTGGAAATACTAGAAGGCAAAAAACTAAAGAAAAAAAAATCATATTCCCCCAAGAGCAGATTATCAAAGAGGTACGTGTGTACTGTAGCACAGTCTGGGTTCACTATAATAATGTAAGATGCCAATTATACTTAAAAAATAAACCCACTGTTTTCCATCCCTGCTCCATGTTTCTGTTCCTTGATCTTACTATAGCTTTGCATGACTGAACATCTATCCTCATTATCTTAGTCCAAGATGCTGCCCCTCAAGCCAAACACCATCTTAGAAGAACAATCTTAGCTCATATCAAACCCTTAATCACATTAAGGGTGTCTCCTCTCCTTCTCCATCATACAGAGCCAAAATCAGAAAAAAATAGTCTGAAACTGTGTTTAGAGCAGTCTGAAAGCTGAGCCTTTGGCTGATTGGGGTTACCTGTGCATATGCTGTCCTCAGAGTGATAAACACAAGCCCCTTCACATGACTAGTAGAGTAATTCATGCCTATATTACCCCTCGATTAGACTACTGTCACTTTGTTGACTCTGATCAGTTGTTACTTTGTCACCAGCAGGCTGTGCAAAATGCTGAAGCTGCAGGAAAGAAACATCATGATCAAATCACACCTGTGCCGCTCCTTTCTTCCAGTCCATTTCTGTTCAATTTTATTACTTATTTTTAAGAGTTTTAATGTTCTGACATCATATGACCTATGACCTAACTGAACTTTTACAGCCTTATATTCCTACCAGCACCCTGAGGTCTAAGAATCAAATCAGATTGTTCTAACTCATTAAGTGAAGCTTTAATTTGAGCCTCAGTCATTATAACAGGATAAAGCATGTTTGACAGAAAAACAATGAATAACATAATAGAGTTACTTTTAAATTTGAGAGAAAAGACCAAATAGGTATTTTCCCCTGATATTTTCACTTTAATGCAGTATTTATTTTTTCAGTGGTTCAAGAATTTAGTCAAATGTCTTATAATACTTCCGACAATATGATATAGTATATTTGACAGATGAGTAAAAACGTTCATTTGACTAATAATATATCAGTAGTTGCACTGTTTATTCACTTTATGTGATCACCTCAATAAGGAAACACATTTCATGTGTGAAATTGTTGTTTATTCATATCTGATGTCAACAAAAAATCCTTTTAATATTTTTCCAAAGTCAGAGAATGATGCACAGCATATTTCTACAACTGACTTCTCCTCACAGGGAGGGAAAAAGGTCTTGGCAGGGCAGGTTTCTAATCAGCCCAGTGTTATATCACATGGCTGGTCTTACTCTGAGCTCTAGAGGCGGAGATCCAGCCCACTCAAGGCACTGAAATCGGATTTCTGGAAGGTGGAGAGAAGTGATGTAAAATCACCAGAGGCAACATTCGACCAAGTGTTGAGTGGGGCGGGGGTGGGTGAGGTTCTCATGAATTAATGTCATCACTGCAGGAGGGGTTTGGGGAAAATAAAGAGCCTAATAGTCCCGCTGTTCACTGTGCGTTCATGTGGAGTCAAGTAACAACGCAGAGTGAAACAGAAAAGGTGAGTCTAGATAAAACATATTGATAAGTTACACTCCACTTACTGACAGCCACAGACAGATCAGCTGCAGACAAGCAGTGTCTCCAGAAGATAAGAATAAGTGCAGTTACACCAGGAAATGGAAATGAAATGCAGTTGTGGACAGCGATGAGGCTGGTATTTCTCTGCTTTTGCTACAGCAGGCTGCAAACCAGAAGAGCTCATTCAGACTCTCTGTCTGTTTCAGAGCTGGGAAAATAAATAAATGAACAAAGTGTAGGTGTTTTCTCATATTTTCTAGGTTCCCCGATAGACTGGGGACACAAAACTACAGTCATGTCCACAGGTATTTGTTCATTTTCATAACTTTCAACACCACCAATATGGATTTGAAATGAAGCAATGCAGATGTGACTGAAATGCAGACCATTACTGTTAATTTCCAGGTTTTAACCTTTGCATTAACAATTTATTTTTTTCTATATTTATCACAGACTCAAACTTAAATGAACCAATATAATGATACATTTTATTTTTAGCACTTGGGTGTGAGTCCTTTGTAGTCAATCACTGCCTGAAGTCTGGGATCCATGGACATCGCCACGTGTGAATCATCAATGATCACATCATCAGTAAACACCAGGGCACTCATTCTAGTTTTACTGGTGCAAAAACAAAATAATACCAAATTTTAAAAAAACAAACAGTAAGGATGGTTTTAAGAAAGCAGGAATAAAATGCAAATGAAGAGGGAAAAAACAGGAGAAAACAGAAGAATAAAAGCTGAAAAAATTGGCATGTATCAAAACAAAATGGAAAAAACAAACAAACAAACATGAAATACTCATGAAGACGATGATGAAATCTAAAGCAAACATGTCTCTGTGCATAATTAATAATATAATCATAATAAAATGACAGAATATAATTAGCGGTACTGAGTATTGAACAAATAATAAATTATTTAAAAAAATGAAAAAGTAAGGGCAGCTTGGAACATTTAAGTAAGAAGGTAACTTTATTTATTTCATCTGGAACTTTTCATTCCAGATAGAAGAACAATCAAATAAAAAGGGGGCCAGTCTGACACTAAATAATGTAAAACTGAATGAACAGACAGGCCTAAAATAAAAAAAAGCCAACAATAAGTAATCGCAATTTTAAACCCAATAAAGTAAATCGATAAAATAAATAATAATTATACATAGCATAATATAGCTATTGCATTTGACAGTAGACTAGTAAAAATGATTTTAAAAAAACAACAAGAAAACAAGTAGAAATAATTATTAAAATTAACAGTAGTGCATAATAAAACCCTAGAAATTAGAATATATAAACTAAACATGAATCATGTAAATTGATAACTCTGATATCTAATATCTCTACATTTCAAATCTATGGTTGGGCCTCGTGTCACCAACAGCTGCTGGGTATTATTATTTGAGTCATCATCTCTACATTTTTTGGCATATTTGTGGAAACTTCACATCTTCTGCATGCTTTTCCAAGCCAGAGGGAATCTTTCTGTCATCTTTTTAAAGCCACAGGTCCTTTTTAAGTGATTTCTACCAAAGTCTAATCTGGGTTTTCTGCCCGAGTGTAAACAGGGGTTTGCATCTTTATGAAAACCCTCTGTGATGCATGCATGAAGGTATGTCCTGATGGACGTTTTGTTCTACACCAATAAAAGAACTCTGTGAGCCTAATAATAAGAAACAAGTGGTGTGAAAGAGATTCGGGTCAGAATCTTTTTTCTGGTTGAAATTAAAATTTGAATTGTAAATAATGCAGAAGTCACAGTGACAGCAATGTCATCACTATGACACAGACAGAACTGAGGGTAAAAAAAACTGTCATGACTTAAAACTTTTACTCCTCAAAAGTTTTTTCTTATACAGCACAGGATTGTATTTGGGAGCCTAACAGTAAATCTTGGCAAGATGGCCTGCAGGTACTAGATGGTTGAATTGCATCATTAAATTACCATTGACCTTGAAAGCAAATGAAATTTATTCAGGTGCATTAGCAGACAGCCTTTAGACGCTAAAATCAATGTATTCTACCTGTCCAGCACCAAATGGCAGACAGACAGAAAGTCATAGTAGTTGGTGAAAATACAGTAAGTGGAGCATTTAGCACTAACATAGAGCTAAAAGAAGACTGAATATTGGGCTCACGTTCAAAAGGTGAGAAGAACACGTCTGCACATTGTGACAGAAAACTATGACAGACTGTCACCATAGTGTCATCACCTCATGGCCAGTGAATTCCTTATGTGGTAAATGGACTTGAGCTAGAGCTGGGGAGCCTGGAGCTGAACATACTGGCCTTCAGCATGGTGATTTGAGCCTGGATGTGATAAATGAGAAACTATGGGGCACTGCACACTCATGAAGTAGCAGCTTTACATTAATGAGCTAGGCCCACCCTAAGGCATACCTTGCTTTACTTCTATCATTTTATTAAACCCTGAAGGCCACAATAACTTAAAAAACAATATATCCCATTTTCTTTATTTAATAAGACCAGTTTAGCCCATGAAGCCATTAGAAAAGTGTTTTCTGAAGTCACATCGATTAACCCAGATGGTCATATCCCCATACACTTCTCCGTAATTGTTTTCTTTTAGTCAGAGAAGTTGCCCCCTGCTGGGCATTAGAAAGTAATGCAGGATTAAGGCACTTGTGTGATGGTTTCATTTTTCAACTTGTAGAGCCATGTCCATCTATTCTATACAGCACATTGTGCCAAATTAAAAGATGCTGTGGTCAATTTAAGTTAATACGTTAATACGTTATCTGAACACATTTATGGTGTCAGAAATAAAGCATGTGATCATAACAGAGCAACATTTACTACACGGCCATGTGCTTCAAGATGCACACAAACCAGACTGTGGGAAAGTGGAGTTACTGCTGGAAGACAGTTCATCGCTCATTCTTGAGCTCAGCTTGAACTCTGTTTTATAAAACTGGGATGAAATTTCAGATATGCGTTTATTTAATAACAGTAAGAAGCTTCCCAGTCTGAAAACTGGAAATATCCTGTGAATACAGCGAGATCCAGGGTCGTGTTTCTCCTGCAGTGAGCGTGATCTCGACCTGAGCTTATTCAGACACCGATTCCTCTAAAGACATCAGCTCCGAGAGGCATTTACAATAACAACCTGAGGCATGCACGAGAGAGGGATTTTTATAGGATGTGTATTCACTTATGGTCAGGTGACTGGAGTGTTTAGTTCAGAGTCTGAACATATTCAAAAAACAAAACAGTGACAATTGCTCTTTGTTTCGTCACATGCAAAGTTCAGACTGACTCATTAAAAAATAGTTTGTTTTAAATTATGCATTTATGGTTGGAAGGACAGATAGATGATCTGTTAAAGGACTGCACCTTTCTGTTCACGTCCTCAAAGACACTGATACTTACAACGTCATCTTAAATGTTTTGTTGTTCTTACTTTTAGGTTTGATTGGACTTCCCAAAGTACTAAAAGAAAATACAAAGAAAGAGGAAAAATAAAAGAAAAGCATTTGTTTTGTGAAATATACCTCATATAAGGTTTTGTTTGATGAGGCTAAGACTGTTTAATGAATCACTGGTAAACTCTGAACAAGAAATCTGGTCCAAACTGCAGAAAGAAACTGTAACTTAGTTCAGTATTATTAACAGCCAGCTCCCACCCATCATTCACCCCCCTGGAACCTGATACAGAACTCTCATTCACAGTTCAGTCCGTTCACCCCTGTTTGTGCCTCTTGTCAGTGCAGTCAAGAGCTGTTCTCCAAATGGACGTGTTTGCAGTTCCAGGTGACAGGCATAAAGGATGGTACCTTTCTTTAATGGCTCCCAACACAAAAGGACCAGAGTTCGCCTGGCTGGACCCGTCCAGACTTTACTGCAACTCCCAGGTATGCTAAGAGAAAAGAAATGTTGCAAAACCTTTTCTGCTGTTCCCCTATTCACTGAGTACGACAAACCCCACCTCTAACTGCACAAATACACATGCAGTCTGTCTCTTATCATGTGCACATTTTGTATTTTGTGCTTTTTTCCTCTTTGCACTCGATCCAGGCTCTTGCAGACTGTGCCAAAGACCTTCTCAGTCCTTTCCAAAGTGACAACATTGACTTGGTTGTTGGCATAGATGCAATGGGATTCATTCTTGGTAAGAAAGCAAAGAACTTCCTACTTAGAGGTAAAATACAGGGCGAGTTCAGAGAAACTAAACTCAAGAGTAATTTTTTATTTTAAGACGTTGTCACTGTGTACATTACGTAGGTCGGGAAACCTGACACTTCAGGCAAAGATACTAAATTTAGAAAAACTCTGCCTCTCACACATGGCATGGCAATGTGATGCTTCTTTTCTCGCTCTGTCGGTGTAAATGAACGTTACAGATGTTGTCTTTTCAGGGGCTTCTGTTGCCACCGCTCTTGGAAAAGGTTTCCTGGCTGTTCGCAAAGCAGGCCACTTATGTGTCGCCACCCAAGGCCAAAACTACACCGACTATACAGGCAAAGAAAAGACTATGGAAGTAAGACTGGATGTGCTAAGACCAGGTTAATATTGCTTTTTACCCTTAACCCCGTTATATAATTTACTGAGAAAGATGTTTGGACAGTTTGTGGATGAGAAGGTTGATAAATGACTGATTTCAGCCCTTACATTTTTAAATAAATGACAAAATCATTTAATTATTTATTTTGTCAAAGCCCAGTCTTTTAGGTGAGGCCATTTCTATTAAAAAAACTAAATTTGCCAAAACTCTGAGCTGGATCTTTTAAGCCTAAATCTTAGAAAAGTACACAAAATATTTAATTCAGCTGCTCAGCTTGAGTCTGACTAACTGACTTCACTAACTCTGACCAACACATAACCCGCAGTTTTCTCCAAACTCCCCTGTCTTTCTTCTAGCACAGCACCATGAGTTATCCTTCACAATATTCTCAACAAAAGGGCAAACGTATGTGTGACAAACACGCAGAGAATAGCACAGGCCTGAAGGTTTGTTTCATTGTAAATCAATGAAAATATACCCTTAATCAAGGTTGGGAACTCCAGGCCTCAAGGGCCGGTGTCCAGCGGGTTTTAGATATCATCCTGGGTCAACGCACCTGAATGAAATGATTAGTTCATTACCAGGCTTCTGGAGAACTTCAAGGCATGTTGAGGAGGTAATTTAGCCATTTAAATCAGCTGTGTTGGATCAAGGACACATCTAAAACCTGCAGCCCTCGAGGCCTGGAGTTTGACACCTGTGCCCTAGGTCAACATGCCTGAATGAAATGGTTAGTTCACTGCCAGGCATCTGGAGAACTTCAAGACAGGTTGAGGAGGTAATTTAGTCATGTAAATCAGCTGCGTTGGATCATGGACACATCTAAAACCTGCAGGAGGCTTGGAGTTTCCCACCCCTGCCCTAAATGATCCCATGATTAAACATTTCCTCACAGGAATGATGTGTGGCAGGATGACACAATGACAGATCATTGAACAGCTAAAAACGATGTGAGCCACATGCTATGGCCTTCACATATTACCGACGGAAGATTCTGGATAAAGTGTCATAATTCATCATAACACTGAATGAGGGAA
Source organism: Oreochromis grahami (assembly GCA_029532605.1). Lineage (NCBI taxonomy): Eukaryota > Metazoa > Chordata > Actinopteri > Cichliformes > Cichlidae > Oreochromis > Oreochromis grahami. The sequence goes on along the minus strand of JAQSNX010006064.1, from coordinate 20,289 downwards.
AAGCTTCATTAAAACTGCCAAGAAACACTGAAGCTGTTCTAGTAGCGCAACACCTAAGATGCTTTATTTCCTGTAGAGGAATGTCTCCTGAAGGTCCTGCCTGGGTCACTGCACCATCTTCTGGTACAAACTGGTATTACGTAACAGTGTAGGCCAGTTTAGGATATGAAACCACAGATGTTGGTTCTTCAGATTCTGTCGACAGCCTGGATTCATTTTTAAACATTAATTTGCAATACGTGCATTTAAAGAAGAATCAAGTCTCACAAATTTCTACTTTCTACATCCTCTCCAGCACAAACACAATCTGTTGTGTGTGTGTATAAACAGGTGAATGGAGATCCACAATGTTAGGTAAATGAGTCTTCTCTTAATCTGAGATTTGAAAACAAAATACTACAAGCCCCTAGAACAACATCAATGGGAAACGTATGCATTAAAATATAACTGTTTATTGTCAGCATTTGTTTTTGTGTTTCTTTCATAAACACAAGATGTACCATTTTCTTTTAATACTTGTCCTCGTAAACAAAACGAGTTGAAGAAGAAAGACTGAAGGAGACATGAACAGTCGACATGTGTGTCCCCGCCACAGGTTTGAGGGTGTTGTTAGTGGACCAGTGGATAGAGACTGGGGGCACAATGAAGGCTGCCATTCAGCTGGTAGAGAAACTGGGAGCCACAGTTGTAGGTATGTCAGTCAGTAAGTTAACAGTGCTGTGCAAAAGTCTTGAATTACCCTCCTTTATATTTTGTTAGGAAAATGGAAAAAAAGATGCAAAAATTCATTGGAATGTGGAAATCAAGGATATAAGGCAAAAACTGAGTTTCTTCTAAATCCTTAAAGTAGTCTTCAGGAATAGTTTTCCAGGATTTTTGATGAACATTTAAGTTCTTCTGTGGATGTTGGCTGCCTTTTGCTCTGTTCTCTGTCAATGCGACCCCACATTATGGAAATAATCAACCATGACTGAGTGTTTTTCTATCTAGGTACCGGTATGCTTTTACTGCACTGTTTTGTCAAGCTGAAGCCAGATTCATCTTCCACAGGGCATTAGCCACTGACTTTCAGTCTAATCCTTGTGTAATTTGGCATTCTTCAGCCTTTTCACTCCATTTCCCATCCTCAAGAATAGCTTCTTCCACTGAGACCATTTCTGATGAGGCTTCAGTAAACAGGAGATGTATCTGAAGGGCCAGATGCATCTTTCAGGTCCTGTGTCAGATCTTTGTTGGATTTGTTTCTGTTTCTTAAGGACATAGGACTTGAGGACACTTTCAGATACTGCTTATCTACTTTAAAACGTTTTTAAATCAACCACTTTTTCTTTTGCACCCCACTTTTCCAGTTTGGTCAAAGGACACACTGCACACTTTTCCAAAATATGTTAGCTTTTCAGCAAATAGCTCTTTGGCAATCACCGTGTTGGTGCAAAAATACTTTTTTTTAAGTCTGTTTAACTGTTATGTTTGGCAGATTCCACTAAAGAAAAGGAAATAAATCAATATTTTTGTGGCAGGCTGCTTTTATGATGTATTTAGACAAAACACTGGTTTGTCCCTTTTTACCCTTGAATTATTCATAGGCCAAGTTTAAGTGACATAACAAATGCATAAACATTCCTCTGAAAATGGTCAGGTACAATGGCTGGACTGAGAATGGGGGGAAAAGCAGCCAAAGAAAAACTTTGAAAGACTTCCAAAAAAGCCTGGAGAACTACTGACTGGTTTAAAAACAAAGGTCAGTGCGCTTGGAAGCAAAACATAAAGAAGCAAGGGGTTGTTCAAGACTTTTGCAAAGTAATGTATTATATAATAACCGAATGACTCCCAACACTTGATTGTAAACATCTCACTCTGCAGGCGTCGCAGCTGTGGCCATCGAGAACACCGAAGGAGGGAGGTGGATTAAGGAAAACTACAAATTCTCTCACTGCATACCCGAAGAGCTGCAGAGCCAAATTGATGGAAAATACCTCGACTCCTTCAAAACCGTCAACAACTGAACAAGTTAACGTGATTCCTTAAAGGTTCAGCAAAGAAGGCAAAGCATAGTGAAATTTTATAATACATGTATAGATATATTTTTTAAGAAATACAGTGGACTCACAGAATAGCTGGCTTTTTTTAGATTTAGTTCTATTTTAAATAACTGAAACAATTTCTATTCTATTTTTTAATGTCCTAACAACATGTAAAGCTCACCATTGGAAAATAAAAAATATGAAAACCACATCAGTTTTCATACTGACCATTAAATTCTGTGATAAATTTGATTGTAAACAGAAAAAAATATACCTTTCAAGTATCTTCATTACAAATATGGCTCCCAGTCTTTGGTCTGGGACCTCAGCGTGCGATGGATAAACGGAGAAGATGATGAACAAGATATAAAAACAAGAACAAATTTTCTTTTTAGCCTCTAACAAATATAACTGGTCACTTAAATGCAATGAAAAAAGAAAAAAAAAAGAAGAACAGAGCCAAAAAAAACTAATTCAACACAAGCAGAATATGACTGTTAAAATAAACTACAGCAGCAACATTTAAGATTGAATTGAAGCCCTAAGTGAAACGAGACTCTGGCATTTTCTGGCAGGACGGAAACATTTTGTGTGTAATTCCTGTGTCACTCCACAAGAATCTGCACACACATCCCGTGGAGGAAAAAGCTTTCTAGGCCAGGAAAAACTGAAATTAAAACATGTCAGGAAGGGAAACATCTGAATCCCTCCTCCCTCCCCAACCACAGAAATCCTTCCCGCTGAGCTAGACGGCAGCCGTGGTCATTTTCCACTCAGAAGACTCCTCGTTTTCAGTCCGTACCTTCAATTTTAACCTCCTGCTTCCATCCTTACTGACAGCAGTTGGACTGTTTCTTCTTCGATGCAGCGTACAGACTGTTAGAATTGCTGTTAATCCCTGAAAGCAAAGCTTGGTTTTAAAGCGTGCGACAACTGCTTTTGTGATTTGGGATTGTTTGGATACTCACTGACAACATCTCCGATTTGCCTCGATCCGCTTTTCTCCAGCTCAGCAAGAACGTTGGTCTCAAACGCTAATGATGCAACCCGAAAGAAAAACTCTCTCACGTTTTCCCCTGCAGCAGATACACAGAGAGCATCGGTCAGGGGCTGTGTGAAAACTACTGCTGGGGGACTTTATAAAGAAACTAAAGCTAGCTCAATAGGCTTTGGACAGTTAAATCTTTTTTTTTTTTTGCATCATGGGATTTAAATCAAACAATTAAAATAACAGTCAAATGCAGACCTTTAGCTTTTATTTAGGTGGTTTTAAAAACTATGCATCAACTGTCTGTGAATGACAGCGATACTATACAAAGCCGCTTGTTTTCAGAGAATCAAAAGCTACTGGACAAACCAACATAACTTTAAATACAGGGATTGTTTTTTGAATGAAAATCCTTTGCAGTCTATGACTGAAAGCATGGATCTCATTCTTCCAGGCTTTTCCTGCAGCCGCCCTCTGTTGGTGCTCGTTTCAGGGTCTCTGCCTTCAGATCAAGTAACAGACTTGGGTACTGAAGGATATACCACTCAGAAACTCATGGCTTGCTTCCGTAGTATGCTTTGGCTCATTATCCAATTGCACTGTGAGGTTTTTGGCTGAATCTGAGCACAGAGTAAAGCTCTGTACACTTCAGAATTCATCCTGCTACTTCTATCAGCAGCCACATCATCAACGTGCCCATGCCATAACACTGCCTCTACTGTGTCTGATGGATGAAGTGGCACACTTCAAATCACGGGCTGTTTTTCGGTTTCTCCATACCCGTCTCTTACCATCATTCTGGTACAAGTTTATCTTGATTTCAGCTGTCTGAAGATTATTTTTCAGAGCTGTGCAGGTTCTTTTGGATGTTTTCTGGCAAAATCTAATCTGGACTTCTTGTTCTTGAGAGTAATCAGTGAGTCCCATCTTGAAATACACCCACAGTCCTTGAGTGTTCTTGACCTGGTTAGATGTTGTCAAGTTGTTTTTCATAAACAAGGACAAAGTTTGCAAGCATCTACTTTAGTTGTCTTCTGTGGATTTTCAGGCCTTCTCGTGATGTTGAGCTTTCCAGTGCATTGGATTTGTCCACTCCTAAAGCTTTTGTTCTCTCTCTGAATATTTTCTGGTAATAAACATCCTACAAACACATTTTCTAATCTTTCTAGATTACAGTAGCTGTTATTCAAGCAGTGTAATACAGACTTAGGTGCAAATTTGGTAACTCTGGAACTGAACACTTTGCATTTATTACCAAAATATTTTCATGAGAACAATCAACTGCAGCGTCTTTCCCTGAGGAACAGTGTAAACAAAAACAAAAAGCTATTCTGGCTGAAGCTATAGAAATATTTTTCATCTCCAACACCTTTTGGAGGCAACAGCTTTACTTGTATTAAAATCCAAACGCTCACCTGTCAGCGATGAAACGGCCCAATACTCAGCTTGGATCTCGTTCGCTAGTTTGAGGGCATCTTGTTCGATCTGAGAATACTGAGCAGGTGACTGTGAGACAAAGCAGAACATACAACACATCAGCAATAAGAAAACAAACACAACTGTTTATTTTATTGTTTAAATAAGCATTTATGTTTCATATCCAGTCATGTTACTAACTAACTCATAGAAACAATGTCTTCCTAGCAACCGAACTAGCTTAAGTACGGCTGTTTAAATACATAATGTCTTAGAAACGTTCCTGTGTGTGATTTCCACCTCGGTCACAACCACTTTAGGGTGTAGTAAAGGAGGAGAAACATTCCTGAGGTTTGAGCTTGGATACGCTTTGTGCTCCTGGCATCTATCCAAGCAATTCACATTTGACTCCAGTAAATACAGCAGAAATGTCCACAGGTACATCCACTTTAAACAGTAAAAGACGTACGCTGAGGTCCTTCTTGGTGCCCACGAGGAACAGCTGAACGGCGGTGGGGTCGTTCTCTTTCAAAGCGTCTTCGAGCCACTGCCTTTAGATGGGAAAAGACGGTATTAAATCCACCAGCTGAGACAACAATGAGATAAAGGCACACAAATATTATTCTTATATTATATATTTACCTTGCATGGCCCAGAGAGGCAATATCATTTACATCAAACACGATTATCACAACTGGAAGAGAAGAAGAGATCATTTTACTGCGTTAGCAGTAGAGATGGACCGATCCGATATTACGTATCGGTATCGGTCCGATACTGACCTAAATTACTGGATCGGATATCGGCGAGAAATAAAAAATGTAATCCGATCCATTAAATATAAAAAAAAAAAAAACACCTCACAAAACTTGCGACACGGCGTAACTCGGCTCATAACCGTAGCACGTCGGAGCAGTATGCGTCACGTGATAGAGCGGCTGTGTGTATTTGTAGCCTCGCTAGCAAACCAGCATTTCATCTCCGAGGTAGTTATCCCAGAGAGAAGTAAAGCAAGTGTGTAAGTTCATCTCTGAATGTTTGTAAAGCATTTCCATGTTAAGCTTAACAACCGATATATGGAGCGACTGCCTCTCTCTCCCTCTCCTGCGGCTACTTCAATCGTGAAACTGCTTAATGATCAGCTGATCGGCTTTTCTGTCCGTCTCTCTTCTTTGTTTTTGGCCCACTTCTCACCAGAAAGAGGAAACCAGCGGCTGAACAACAGCAGCACGTTTAACCTTGATAAGCTGTTGTTAGAATTTATTTAATATTACTTTCTACACCAGGATCCTTTTCTACGTAGCTGACGGCTGGTAACTGTGCAGGGACGGATCTAGCAAAGACCCTTATGAAAAAAAACATCGAGGGAACAGTTTACCCTGCCCGGGATAGGGTTACCGGGGCCCCGCCCTGGAGCCATGCCCGGGGAGGGCGCCCGAGGGCGAGCGTCTGGTGGCCGGGCCTTAGTCCATGGGGCCCGGCCGGGCACAGCCCGAAGAGGAGACATGGGCCCATCCTCCCGCAGGCCCACCACCCGCAGGAGGCGCCATAGGGGTCGGGTGCATTGTGTGCTGGGCGGCGGCCAGGAGCGGAGGCCCTGGCGGACTGATCCCCGGCTGCCAAGACTGGCAATAGGGACATGGAATGTCACCTCTCTGGTGGGGAAGGAGCCTGAGTTAGTGCGTGAGGTTGAGAGGTACCGGCTAGATATAGTCGGGCTCACCTCTACGCATGGCTTGGGCTCTGGAACCAGTCTCCTAGAGAGGGGCTGGACTCTGTCGCAGTCTGGAGTTGCCCCTGGTGAGAGGCGGTGGGCTGGGGTGGGTATTCTAATATACCCTCGGCTTGCTGCTGGTACATTGGGGTTTTCCCGGTGGATGAGAGGGTTTGTTCCCTGCGCCTTAGGGTCGGGGAAAGGGTCCTGACTGTCATCTGCGCTTATGCGCCGAGTGGCAGTTCAGAGTACCCAGCCTTCTTAGAGTCCCTCGGGGGTGCTGGAAGGTGCCCCACCGGGAGACTCTGTTGTCCTGCTGGGAGACTTCAATGCTCATGTGGGTAACAACAGCGAGACCTGGAGGGGCGTGATTGGGAGGAACGGCCTCCCTGATCTGAATCCGAGCGGTGTTTTGTTATTGGACTTCTGTGCAAATCACAGTTTGGCCATAACGAACACCTTGTTCCAACATAAGAGTGTCCATAAGTGCACGTGGCACCAGGACGCTCAGGCCGCAGGTCGATGATCGATTTTGTAATCGTATCACCAGACCTGCGACCATATGTTCTGGACACTCGGGTAAAGAGAGGGGCTGAGCTGTCAACTGATCACCACCTGGTGGTGAGTTGGATCAGGTGGCGGGGGAGGACGCTGGACAGACCCGGTGCACCTAAACGTGTAGTGAGGGTGTGCTGGGAACGTCTAGCAGAGGCCCCAGTCTGCGAGATCTTCAACTCACACCTCCGGCAGAGCTTCAACAGCATTCCGAGGGAGACTGGGGACATTGAGTCCGAATGGACCATGTTCAGCGTCTCCATCGCCGAAGCTGCTGCATTGAGCTGTGGCCGCAAGGTGGTTGGTGCCTGCCGTGGTGGTAATCCCCGAACCAAATGGTGGACACCAGAGGTGAAGGGAGCCACCAAGCTGAAGAAGGAGTCCTATCGGGCTTGGTTAGCCTGTGGGACTCCGGAGGCAGCCGACAGGTATCGACAGGCCAAGCGGAATGCGGCTCGGGCAGTGGCTGAAGCAAAACTCGGGTGTGGGAGGAGTTCGGAGAGGCCATGGAAAAAGACTTTCGGACTGCCTCGAAGAGATTCTGGCAAACCGTCAGGCGTCTCAGGAGGGGAAAGCGGTGCTCTACCTGCACTGTGTATAGTGCTGGTGGAGCGCTGCTGACGTCGACTGAGAAAATTGTCAGGCGGTGGAAGGAATACTTCGAGGACCTCCTTAATCCCACTGACACGTCTTCCGAGGAGGAAGCAGAGTCTGGGGATGAGGGGAATGACCCGCCACTTTCCGGGGCGAGGTCACTGAGGCAGTTAAACAACTCCTTGGTGGCAGAGCCCCTGGTGTTGATGAGGTCCGCCCCGAGTTCCTGAAGGCTCTGGATGTTGTAGGGCTGTCCTGGTTGACACGCCTCTACAATGTTGCGTGGAGATCAGGGGCAGTACCCCTGGACTGGCAGACCGGGGTGGTGGTCCCCATCTTTAAGAAGGGAGACCGGAGGGTGTGTTTCAACTACAGGGGGATCACACTCCTCAGCCTCCCTGGGAAAGTCTATGCCAGGGTGCTGGAAAGGAGAGTTCGTCCGTTAGTCGAACCTCGGATACAGGAGGAACAATGCGGTTTTCGTCCTGGTCGCGGAACACTGGACCAGCTCTTTATCCTCTCAAGGATACTTGAGGGTGCATGGGAGTTTGCCCAACCAGTCTACATGTGTTTTGTGGACTTGGAGAAGGCATTCGACCGTGTCCCTCGGGGTGTCCTGTGGGAGGTGTTGCGGGAGTATGGGGTGTCTGGCCCATTGCTACGGGCCATTCGATCCCTATACAACCGTTGCAAGAGTTTGGTTCGCATTGCCAGCAATAAGTCGGACTCGTTTCCGGTGGGTGATGGACTCCGCCAGGGCTGCCCTTTGTCACCGGTTCTGTTCATAATTTTTATGTACAGGATTTCTAGGCGCAGCCAAGTGGCGGAGGGCTTTCGCTTCGATGGCCTCGGAATCTCATCTCTGCTTTTTGCGGATGATGTGGTTCTGTTGGCTTCATCAGGTGAAGGCCTCCAGCTCGCACTGGAGCGGTTCGCAGCTGAGTGTGAAGCAGCGGGAATGAGGATCAGCACCTCCAAATCTGAGGCCATGGTCCTCAGCCGGAAAAGGGTGGAGTGCCCTCTCCGGGTCAGGGATGAGCTCCTGCCCCAAGTGGAGGAGTTCAAGTATCTCGGGGTCTTGTTCGCGAGTGATGGGAGAAGGGAGCCGGAGATTGACAGACGGATTGGTGCTGCCGCTGCAGTGATGCGGACGCTGCACCGGTCCGTCGTGGTGAAGAGGGAGCTGAGTGTAAAAGCGAAGCTCTCAATTTACCGGTCGATCTACGTCCCTACCCTCACCTATGGCCACGAGCTGTGGGTAGTGACCGAAAGAACGAGATTGCGGATATAAGCGGCAGAAATGAGCTTCCTCCGAAGGGTGGCTGGCCTCTCCCTTAGAGATAGGGTGAGAAGTTCGGCCATCCGGGAGGGGCTCAGAGTAGAGCCGCTGCTCCTCCGCATCGAAAGGAGCCAGTTGAGGTGGCTCGGGCATCTGACAAGGATGCCTCCTGGGCGCCTCCTGGGTGAGGTGTTCCGGGCATGTCCCACCGGGAGGAGGCCCCGGGGCAGACCCAGGACATGCTGGAGAGATTATATCTCTCGGCTGGCCTGGGAACGCCTTGGTATTCCCCCGGATAAGCTGGAGGAGGTGGCTGGGGAGAGGGAGGTCTGGGCTTCTCTGCTTAGGCTGCTGCCCCCGCGACCCGGGGTGGGGGGTGGTTCCCTATTTTTTTTTTTGCTGGGAGTTTGCAACCCTATTAGTTAGGTTGCTTAATATTTCTGCTAAGTACTCTTTAAAATACCAGAATAGGGAGGATTAAGTTTATTAGATTGCTCAGTGTTGCTGAACTATGAAATATTTTGGGTGCAGTGTATTTTTTACATACAGGTATAACAGAATAGCTTTAGTGTTATTGTTTATTTAAACTTGAGTATGAACTTATACAAAATGCAGCAAGATATTAAAAAAACAGTTTTATTGATTAAAAAAAAAAACACACTATATCGGTATCAGACATGAAAAAGTGGTATCGTGCCATCTCTAGTTAGCAGCTGGATACAGTCGGGAAAGCGACTGATATTTTATTCCTTGTAAACAGTGTTTTAAATGGAGAGACTGATGGAAACTTACCCTGGGCTCCTCTGTAGTATGTAGAAGCAATGCACTTGAACCTCTCTTGGCCTGCGGTGTCCCACCTTTAACACACAGAGGCTGATGAGCATAATTCGAGTGACTTTTTTGTTTTAATGCGTTACATTTTCCGGATCAGACTTACAGCTGCAGGCTGAAAGGAACACCCAGCACCTCGAAGCGCTCCATCTCAAAGTCAACACCGATTGTTGCTTTGTAGTTCTTGTCAAATGTATCCTTGCAAAACCTTAAAAAAAATAAAATTATCTACTGCAAATATATTCACTTACAGTCGGCAGCAGACCACATGATTTGGACAGGTGACCAACTCTGACAGGTGGGCATTCAAGTAAAAAAAAAACAGAAAAGTGCTTTGCTTATTTACACCCATACATGCACAGAGAAATTTAGCACAATGTGCAAAAAGTTCTGTGTTAAACTGCAGAGGCAAAGGAGGAGTTCTGCAATTTTCAGTAGGGTCATGCTTTAAAACTAGCTACACACGCTGATAAATGGCCTGTTTTTAGTTTCAAAGAGATGTGAGGGGTGCTTTATAAAGTCTGACCAAAGTTGCAGGGGCACATTGAGTTTACTGGGTGGGCCTAGACCCCCAGGTCCCGATCATAAAACCAACACTGCCTGCATTTGTTAATAAAACAACGCATCTAATGTATGATCATGGCAGACGCATAAAGGAACTTGTTACAGGACAGGAGAAAAATAAACTACAAGTGACAAAATGTGACACAGTTGTACTGTAATTTAAAACGTTACAGTCTCAAACTGTGTACTTCCATACATGTAGCAGTAATGTACTGCATGCAGCGAGGCTCTCTAAGTGGTCCAAAAGTTGTTTTCCTCATGCGCAGAAGTGACGGGACCACAAACCATCAGTCATAAAAGATTATCATCTGGTGACGCCAAAGCTAGTAAACACAGTCCCATCAGGCATTATTTTTGGTGTTGTGGTCATAAACACAGATACAAAAACACCCATAACAGCCATTACAAAGCATAAGTACAGTAAAGCATATCAGGGCTGGAAAAAGATGCCCCATTTTTATGTTTTCCAACTTTTTTTCATGCTTTTAATAGCTGCTTCATACTTTTTTGATTACTGTGAAACCTAAAGCAACTGTAACACAGGTTAAGTATGTGCTTCCTTGAACTCCCTCTGAGTTATTCATTTCCCCAAATTCCCCCTCACCTTGCAGTCACATATGTCTTAGTTTACCTATTAATCAGGCAGGTTTTCCCCACAGCCAGATCCCCCACCACGATGACCTTGGATATTTTAAATCTGCTGAGAAGAATAAGAGAAGCAGCAGCAAGTAAATAAGAGCCACATAAAGCAGATCGCATACAGTGGCTTCACACTGCGGCACTCACCCCACAGTGCCGGTCCGCTGCTCCTGACACGCAGTCTTTACTTTATTGTTGAAATCGTTTTTAGTGTGGATGGCCGCCTCTTTTCGGAAACACTGAAGAGAGGAGGGAGGGATCATGAAGATGTGAACTGTTCTAGAAAGACAAGTAGGCAACTGGGGTGACTGATTTTACCTGAGGGAGCTGAGCGATGACTCGGTCCCGTCGAACAGGAGGAAGGACGCTCATGGCTGAAATTCGGACGGACATGAGGCCTCAAGGAAAACAGCGGCTGGACAGAAAGACAGAGGGAGTGGTGTAAACAGTCTGCTGTTTAACTTGGGTGGCTTTAAAGATAAACTAAAAATCTACCGAGACAGAAACAAGTTTAGTTGACCGAGGTTAGTCAGTGAGCAACACATTCTCTGGGTACTGGACATTACAAATGTAATCTGCGACTCTGTTAGATGCAGTACAGTGTAAAAGGCTTGAGCCACACCTTATTTCTTTACCTTTTGTTAGATAAAATAGAAACAGGTAAAACAGACATGGAAATACAGTATATGAGGCAAAAATACACAAATTCTAACTAGCATTAAAGTCAATATTTGGTATAAGCGCCTTTATTTTTCAACAATCTGAACTCTCTTAGGGAAGTTTTCTTGTCAATGCTTTAAGTAGTCTTTAAGGATAGTTCTCCAGGCTTCTTGAGACATTCAACGCTTTTCTTTGGGTGCTGGCTGCCTTTCACTCTGTTCTTTTGTCAACATGAACCCACACTGCTTCAATAACGTTGAGATCCAGGCTCTCGAGAGGCGAAGCCATGATCGATAGTGTTCCATTGTGCGTTTCAAGATGTTACTACATTGTGGATGAATCTCTGTTGCTGTGTTAGTATTTCCATCAGCTTTAATATGATCGCCAACACCACTGGCTGAAATGCAGACCTAAACCATGACAGCGCCTCCACCGTGTTTTATAGATGTGTTGTATTTCCCCTCCTGACCTCCTCTGTACATACCAATGATGGTTTTAACCATCAAATTTAGATTCATTACTCCATAACGCTGCTCGCCACTGATTTTCAGTTTAGTTCTTCTTGACAGCCACCTTTCCACTGAGACTATTTCTTTAGCGAACCACAGATCTCTCTCAGGTCTTGATATTTCTATTTCTTAAGGAGGTGACTTTCAGATTCTCTTCATCTGCCATAAATATCTTACGTCTACTTCTGTTGTGCTCTTCTTATCCCTTTTCCTCAGATTTTTTTAAGCACACATGGCACACCATCCTGAGATATGCAACTTTTCAGCTAATAGTTCTTTAAGAATCATGTGGTTGGTGCAAGGCTGCTATTTCTTGTCTGTCAAGCTGTGTTATTTTTGATAACTTTCATAGATTCAGCAAACAAAGTGGCAACAAATAATGCTAATAACATAGGGCTAAAAAGGTACGATTTAAAATTGCTAAGTTTTCTGTTATGTGTACACTCAACACTCGTTTATCCCTCGATTTAGGTGCCTTTTTGTGCTTGAATTTTCATAGGTCAGAGTAGAGTGACTTAAACACAAATACATTCCTGTGAAAATCAAAGGACTGGACTGAAAATGGGTGAAAAAAGCTTAAAAAAGACCACTTAAAAAGAACAAAAGTCACTTTGGAAGAAAAATATAAAGAAAATCTAAGGTGGCTCGAGTCTTTTGCACAGCCCTGTAGTTAACTATTATGCTGATTATTATTACTAGAAATCCCCAAATTATCGTCAGTTGACCACGTCTACACCTAAGTTCGGATAAAAAGGTAATAAAAACAACACTTAAGTGCTAAATTAGCCGTAGCTTTCTGAATGTGGGATACTTTAGCTCACGGTTCTTTCAGGTTTGTTTGTTTTCGTTTCCCAGGCCACCAGGACATAGACAGTACCCCAATTAGCCAGCCTCTTTTAACACGTTATTTTCCTAGAAGTAGACGCGACCAGGTAGACAACAGCAACATTTTGTAAAACCAGACAACTGTGATCAGCCCTGATCCCCTCACTGCGTGGATCACTTTTAATCCTATTGTTCATCAGAGCTTCACGAAAAGAGGAAGAACGCTATTTTTATATAGTCTAACATATAACGGGAACCTGAAGACTGGGCATCAAGTTGAAGGAGGAGCGCTTAAGTTACCCCCGAAGAAGAAAAACCGCAGGAGTTACTCAGAGTTAACTCCTGAAAAGCAGCCGCGGGTTGGAGATGTTACGGGATACCTCAGAGACTCCAGATGGTCCGCTCGGTCCTCTTTCCTCCTCTGTTCTGCTTGTATTCGTCCTCTAACAAAGACGCTCTTCACTGTAAATCAGTTCAGCTCCATTGTTAGCTATGAATGTGTGTGAAGATGAAACGGATCAGCGGAAGTTGTGAGGATCGACAGACTGGCACCGCTGCAGCTGCTGACTCAGGTCCCTGGATTTAGTTTTTCCTCCCACATTTTTCCCTGCTCGTCCCCCTGCTGGAGGAAAGAGGAATGATCGGATATAAGGGGCTCTGTCACTTAGATTGTTAACTTTGCTTGTTTGTTTTTCTTTGTTACACTTATGTAAACTTTTTTTTGTTTTTACTACAATAGAAATCATGCTTAAAGGTCACGATGCGGGAAATCCTTCTGCATGCATAATAACAGCCAAAAAACAAAAACTACTGTATATATCGTCAAAGGAGTTTGCAAAGAAAAGCGTCTGGACTTTGAGTTGCTTGAAGACGTTTCACCTCTCATCCGAGAAGCTTCTTCAGTTCTAAGGTCAAATGGCCGAGAGTCCCAGATTTAAACCCATCTGGGACTCAAAGAAGTCCAGACGCTTTTCTTTGCAAACTCCTTTGACTACGATGACCTGGATGACTGAGAACCTTCACAGACATACTGTATATATCTTCTATTTCCATTTTATAATACCACCCACTTTCACCCAATTCCACGTAACTCGAGTATTACTTACTTTTAATGTCTTCGTTTTTTCCCACAAAGGAAAAAACTGTATAACTTCCTGTCCTTCAATACTGAATCTTCGGCTACAGAGGGCGCCATAACCCTCTTTTGAATATCTGTCTAGTTGTAAGCGCAATAAATGGTAGTTAAATTTCTAACAGACATAAATCAGTTGCTAGCGTTATTATATTATGTCACATATAGCAGTGCAGGCCTACATACATACAAAAACTTGCACATACTAGATTTGTCTTTACGATGCAGCGACGTGTCCTATTAAAATATGAGTTACAGGCAGAGATTAAAAAGTTATTGCTGATGTTTTTATGTATTTTTGTGTGTCTAACATCCTTGTTAATATTGGCAAATAGGCTGCATTTGTATGGAAAGGTTATACAGAAAATAAATAAATGCCTAATATCATAAGTAGTATTCTTATGATTCTCCATCGTTGTACTCACTCTGTTTTCTATATTCTGTCCAGTCGTTTTTGATGTCTAGAAATATACTTACATAACTTTTATGTCATTTTTTCTGCTGTCTTCTTGGCTATATCTTTCTTGATTTTTTTTAAAAATCTCAATCATACTTTTTACCTAGATAAATTAAGGATAATGTAATAGTCTCTTAGCCATAAATTAATTGCATTAATTGCAATTCCAGCTTGTGATAGAAATGATCTTCCTGGTACAAAATCGTTTGATATCATTCATAAGATTTATGTTTGACAGATTATAAGCTAACAATCTTTTTACAACAGTTTACATACCAGAAATCATTTTTTGAAATGTTATCAAACCTTCAGTTAGTAAACAGATGACTCTTACAGGCAGGTTAGTTACTGTCAGATGGGTTCATTTTAATGAGCCATGCATTATTTCCAGCGACGGCACTGATATGTTTGCTCAGTAATAAAAAAATAATGACATCCCATTTCTCGCTTACACTATCAACACATCCCTTTATTCTTCTCATCCCTATGACGTACATGTAAATAAAGCTGCAGTTGCAGTGCTCAACGTGTTTTTCTTTTGTTTTATTTTTTTGGTTTCATGTAATGTTTTCAAACAGCTCAACACATATCAGTAAACACAAAAATTGATTCTGTGCAGTTTAGCACACAAGCTGTGTGCTAAAAGCATTGATGTGTGCCCCTCAGAAATGGAGAAACATGAAATAATGCAAAAGCGGGATTGGAAGACGAGAGAACATTTTTCTGAGGTAAGCATTGTTCAGCAAGTGAAATTTGATAAACTGGACTGTAATATTTTGATTCATTCATTCAAATCAGAGATTGGATCTATACATAATGTGCTGCTGAATTATGTTTTTGTATAAGGTATTCAAAACTTTTTTTTGTTATTTAAAGGTTACATGAAAATGCATTATTGTGGAGAAGCCTTCTGTAATTTGGACTGGCTGTGGTGTTTAGGTCAACGTTAGGTCACATAAAGGGAAGCAGACATTGAATTATTTTTAAAACGATGATACTGATTAGATTCATTCACTGAATTGTACCTTTTATAGCTTTATTCTTTCTAGAAGTTAGAAATCAGCCTATAGCTCGTGTAACATCTGCCTATATCCTGTCATCCTCAGTTTCCCTAATCCATAATGAGCAACAGGTCAGCTGAACACATCCTACACAAAGAAAAATCTCCTGGAGGTCACAAAACAGTTATTTGACATATTTCTATGTGATTCTGTTCCTCACTTTGCCGGCCACACCCCTTGACAGGTCACCTAGACGACCATGTACACACATACGACAACACTAGAAAGCACCAAGTATCCCACAACATGTAAGCTTCACCTGGAAAAGCCCAGACCGGCATTGTAATACACGAACAATGTGTTTGTTAAATGTGTATCATATTTGAGCCTCACCCCCTTCCTCAATCAGAGTGCACCCTCGATTCCTTTCCTCCGGTGTTAGTCCCGCCCACCGGAAGATGCGAGCGGAGGAAGCGAGGAAGAGATACATCAGCCAATAGTCAAATGAGCTTTGGATGATGCTTTCTAAAAATGGGAGACGTGAACCGGAAGTATCTGTGTGTCAGCTGATGGAATTCTTCAAACGTTAAGGAAAGGCGCTTCAGTGCTTCCTTTATTACCTTCCTTGACAGGGGATACACTGGACTGGACCATCGTTTTTGATTGTGAGCATATATCCAGTCTTTGTGTGTTAGCCCTGCAAAAGTATAGCAATCTGGGTGGACCCTGCCTCTTGCCCTATGACTGCTGGAGGTAGGCTCCAGCTTCCTGTGACCCTGAATTTGACCGCAGTCAAGGAGAGGAGACCAAGCAACAGGCATTTATAAAGCAATATGACACGTGACACAACTACTGCTATTTTTATCATCTCAGACCTGTGTTATTTTTAAATAAATTCACTGCATAACGCAGTGTGACAATCACACAAATAAAAATAGGGAAAGGAGGAAAGCTTCACAAAGCTAAATGAAAACATATGAAATAAAAGGGGCAAGGACAGTTTGCGTATTAAAGCTGTGTGCAAAGCCTCAATAAGGGCATAAAAACAGAATCTAGTTTTCTCACATAAACACACACAAAAATCCTTCAGTTTTTTGATGAAGGTAAAAACACTTCTGCAAAGAATATACCTGTGCATCCTTTGTTATTTATAGGTCGTCTGGTGAGCGTCTCACTCAGACATGTTTTAGGAAATGAGACATCCGTCAACAAAGATTATTTTCCAGGTCACAGCTGGGACGGAGAAGACGAGGAGGCACGAATCAGAGAAAGCCTTTAAACTCAGCCTGACTGTTCATCGATAAAAGACAAAATGACACGTCATCATCTCTGTGATTTTAAATACAATCTTTATTTTCATCATATCACTCAACAATCCAAAATACACAGTTCCTAAAAAAAAAGACAGTTGTTGCTTAAATACAAGATATATTTTACATTATTGTGGTCGGGATCACATGGATTTTCTGTATGCTTGTCTCTATACTACGCACCACTCTGCGGCATATCTATACTTTCATATTCACACTGCTTAGTTTTGAAAAGGCACGATGGCAAAGGCACTGTAGCACAGCTCAGACACTCTGTCCAGGTCTGTTTGGACTTTCTTGGCATCAGTTGAAATAGAAAATGAAATGTACTTATTATTAGGTTTTCAAATGTCACTGCACTTATGATTCATGGCATGGTTAAAAAAATGAGCAAGTCCACTAATGGTCAACAACTATGGATACTTCTTTTAAAATATATCAAAAGGGAATAAACACAGAAGGACATTATGTACAAAGTGCTATACATACATATATATACAGTTTAGGAACAAAGAGGATGTTTCAACATCTTTAAAAGGAGATCTTTTCTGTAAAAGTATTATTTTGAAAACAAGCAACAAGATACATCTGTCTGGGACTGTGCTGCTGCCTGCTCTCCATGGAGGCTTTCCCAGTTTCCAATGAGCTACTGTTAGATGGCAGGAAGATCCAGCTCCACTTGAGTCAAATACAAACAGATTTCATATGAGAACCACAAGAGTACCATAAATTATCCCACATTATTGTGTATTACCACTTCAGTTTGACAACAAAAGACGGGTTTTATGCACCCGTCTTTTCACAGTCCAGCATCTCTTCAGCCACAAATGGCTTCATAAAGACAAAGGGAGAGGTCCACTCTATTTACACATATAATTAAAATCTGCTAAAATTCAAAGTCCAAGATCAGAAATTTCCTAATAGCAAGAGGAAAACTGATCATGATTTTCCCTACATAAAAAACTGCTACCCATGCAAATGTTAAACATGTAGCAACACAGAGCAAGGTTGTTAGCAACTGTAAAATACAATTTCCAGTTTTCTATTTTTCTGATAAACTACGCATTTGTCAATGGACATTCTTATGAAAAAAATCAACACCACTCTTCTGGTGTTATATTTTCTGCAAGTGTGGACACACAAGGCTCTGTTTTTAATTTAGTGACATTTAGTGTATTTAGTCATCAGAGGGTTTACATGATGTGGCATAGACATCCATCTGCCCTCCAAGTGGCTATGACTACATGGACTTGACTGCAAAGGCAAGGGCATCTTCTTGCTATGCATCCCCCAAGCAGGTGTGATAAAACTGCTCGTCCATGGTCCCTAATGCTTTGCATGTCCACAAATATCATCATTTACTGTCTTAGTAATATCAGGTCTTACTAAGACAGCAAATATTTGTTAAAATATGAATTAATGTATGAACAGCAAAGACAGTGATTTAAGTATATCTAACAGGAATAAATAATATTTTGGGGCACAGTCTGTAAACCTTTTAAATATTTTTACCCAGTTTGACTGTTGAATTCACACATAATGTTTGAAATAAAGTTAATTTAAATAATGCTTATAAATACTTCCTTAAAAAAGTCCCTGGAAACATTTCAAGGCTGCAGAGCTGTGAAATATCAAGAAGGACATTGTAATGACATAGAAGTCAAACTTTTGCTTTAAATATTAAAGATCTGCATCATGCAAGTGATTGTTTTGAGTTCAATTTAAGGTCACAATTGCTCTTATGTCTGTAAGCTAATTATAATTATAAATCTAGTTAATACTGACTGGCTAAATAGCAAAAAAATATTTACCACTAAAAACTAACTAACTATAACCTACTGACAAGTAGATTTGTTTGTTTAACTCAGGAGTCTCAAACTCATGGCCCGGGGGCCACTTGCAGCCCATATATTGACATGAAGAAACATAATGCAATTTGGTCCTTGAAGTTTTGTTTGGGTTATTTTTGGACTACTTGAATACTAAAGTGGCCCTCCAATGAGATGACAGTGCCACCAGTGGCCCACAGCTCATTTAAGTTTGAGACCCCTGGTTTGACCTGTATAAAATTCCAAGTGTAAAAACAGAATGTTGTGCTTTTGCAGGAGAGCCTTTTTAAACCATCATTTCTGAACTTAATGCAAATCAAACCTAACTGCTGTTAGATGAGGTTTCAGATCCGCTTGACTGATTTTTTAACAAAGTTTTAAATAAAAATACATTACTCAAAATGTTAGACCTGACATGATGCTTAGCTTTAACATTAAAGCAATGGTTTAACACCTAAAATTAATTTAAATCCCCCCACCACTAACATCTGGGCTAGCATAGATAGCATACATAAAGAGGAGAAAATACTGCCAAATTAAATACGTTTGCACAAATTCAACAAGTGTTAAAAAAAACAACTATTTGTTAATTTACATGAGGACTTTTTTGTTTGTTTGTTGGACAGAGCCAAGTTAACCATTTCCCTCCTGGTTCCAAGCTAGGCTAAGCTAACCAGCTGCTTGCAGTAGCTTAATATTTATTGTACAGGTATGAAAACGCTGGTTTTATGTTTTATTCTCATCAGACTCTTGGTAGGTAAACCACTAAGGGTCTTTTACAAAACCTCAATTTATTCCCTAAAAGTTATGATACAAAGAAGCCATTTTAAATACGCTAGTAGTGGTAACAACCCCAGGGTTTGGAATTTTTGTGGCAGTAGGTTCTTTGGCAGTGAGACACGATAAGGAATCCTGCCATCATGATAAATGGTGTCAGTAACAAAATGACAAAACCTGTAAACTATAAAAGACCCGTAAACCTTTACCCTGTCAATCGCTAATAAACTTTTTGGTGTTGTTATTATGCATCCCATTCTGTCCTGCACAGCTCCGAGGGAAGAAGTCTGCACGGAGCAAGCGGTAAAAATAAATCAGGATCATAATATTCATCACCATCATAGAAACGAGAAAGTATCCACCGTGGTCCAGCCAGGAGTAGTTGTGGATAATAAACCACGTGAGGTAGAACTGGGTGGTGAGGCGAAACATAACGTAGGTGAACAGGTTGGCGAGCTTGTTGATGTAGTACAAGGTGGAAGACTGAGCACCCGCCAGCTTCAGCATCAGCCTCAGGTGCAGGGTGACGCTGTTGACCTCCACAAAGAGGGCGATTACAGCGCCGGCTACATAGAGCTGAGTGTACAGGGCGTACAGGAAACACCAAATCACCTGAGGACGAGACAGACATAGAGGGTGGTGCAGGTGTTTGTACTAATAGCTAATCTCTTGTGGATTGTGATCTCATTGTTTGCTTTTCTTTGCAGCTCAATTGCTTTTATTGTTTGCTTTGGGACTTTGATAGTACATGTCCAGATTCAATCTCGGAATATGTACTGTACTCAGTGGAAAACTGGGATTTTTCCAACCTTAAAAGTAATCTCCAGGTAATATTAAAGGATTTAAGGCAGTAGATCATTTAACAGCTATAATAATCCTTTGGTCAGAGTACATTATAAACACCCATACGGTAAAAAAAAATACATTTTTCCTGGCCAAAATATATTTCAAATATATGGTAAATATATTTTGTATTTGTGATGCTCCACAAAAATATATTTTTGAAATTGAAAATATATTTCTTTCGAACCAAAATACATTTCAAAACATATTTTAGGGTGAAGAAAATACATTTCCAACCTTACAGTAGAATGTATATCAAAGTATCCTTTATTTAAAATGTATTTAGTGCAATAATGATTATAATGATAATAATACTAAAAGTAACATGTTTTATGCACATCT
>JAQSNX010006063.1:0-28748 GCA_029532605.1 Oreochromis grahami | reverse complement strand
TGAATGCTGTGTAAAATACTAGTAATAACTCTAACTCCCATTTATGGCTTTTACTACTGTGGGGCTAAATAAAAATTTACAGACATAATGAAATCTGCTACAATTACAAAGCTTAAGTTTAAAATAATTATTATTTATTAAGCATTTTTTTTTTGCTCTTTTTTAAAATTCTTTTTGCTAATAATGGACTCAGTTTTATTATCAGGTTCAAAGACCTATTGAACTTTGAAACCATTAAATCCAGGAAATTTGATGCTTGTAAATGTACGAGACCCTCTTTATGGCTAGTATCACCAAATAGCTAATAATCCTTTCTAAAAGTACAGAAACTTTGTTCTTTTCAATTAAATAGTGCATGTTTAATGTATTCTTGAGCAGGTAAAATTTTTTGAAGTTTGGATAGTGCTTTATAGTGATTTGTAAATGTTTTGAAGTAATCTGGCTTAACAAGCCATGTAATAATTTGAAAACCACTAGGGACCACTTATTACTATGTCACCAATTTTTTTACTTAAAGGAAATTTAGGATTTATGTCTGTCAAGTCATTTTCCCTTTTACATACCAGACCAGCATTTTCCTTCATTACCATGAAGGAAAACAGCCTGTGCGTGTCCGAGTTCAGTGGTTTCTGTGTCACAGGGCTTATAATAAGTGTAAAAATCTGGCCAGGGACCATCACATCACACTGCTATCATATTTTTCTGTTGTTATCATGTTTATTTTCTGAGATGTTGGTACTTTTATGACAGATGTAACGAGAAATCTTCCAGAAAGTTAAATTTTTTATTCTAATCAAATATTTGATTCTGATCACAGATAAAGATTTTTTTTACTTTTGTTCTGCTATGATAGTTTATACAAATTTTGGCCAATTCCTATTTATTTTAACCCTCAGCCCCCAAAAAGTCGCCAGCAACAGGTTTTTCCAAACCTGTCTCGTCAAACCTGAGCTCTACCAGGGGCCCAACACGCCTGGACTTTTAGAAGAAAAGAGATGTTTGAAAATAAACCACAGGGTCAAATACTTGATTTTGTTCAGTGTTTTAGAGTTATTAATTGGAATTGACTAATTTAAATATTTTATTCATGTACATTTTGATTGCCTTTTTCAGTAAAAACGGCAAAATTTCAATTTCTTTTTTTTTTCTGTTATTAATCCTTGATTACACTCATATAGTATACAGTAGAGGAAAAAACCTACCAGATGTGTAAAGTAGTAGTAATCAATGTTCCCTCTAATTTTTTATGTGTCTGAGCGAACAGACAAACTCCCTGAGCGATCCCTTGGACCACTGTGAGCGACAGCAGACGTGTGCACTGTGGTCACGCCGGCATCTAATCCATCCAAGTTACATGGTTTATTAAAATAATCAAATTACAGCATTTACATTTATGTTAGACTACTTTTAATTAACTGCTTTAGCCCACTTACAATGAAAATTTAAAAAATCTTGTTCATGACCTGTGTAGTATGTTAACACTATTGGAAATAAAAATAACTTGAACTCCAATTTTGAAAACACAACTTTCTTTCTTTTTTTTCATAAAGCTCTGACTTGTATTATGAGTATGAGTCTGTGGTCTGGGAGAGTCCTATAACTCTCCGTCTGCCAAATACAGTATATAATGACCAATGTTGGGCAATTAATTATAGAGTTACTTCTTCAAAAAAGTAACTCAGTTTGGCAAACAACAAAGTTTTTTGCAGCTATTTTTTTTTTCAATGCAGCCAAGGCATTTTTAAATAAACATTTCAAACTATTTACAGAACAATCAGCTGTTCTGCATCAGATCTGATGCCACACAAATTATTTGTGCCACTCCAAAAAATAATTTCTGTCCACTATGAGATAAAGGAGAACAACAGCCTGATACCTGCAGGCCTGACAACAGGAGATGTATCACTCCTGTAACACCTGTAACATTCAGCAGTCGCCTCATTGTTCTGACACACCAACAAAACTATTGACTACACTACACACTAACTACACAAGATTTGCGCTAAACGTCTCACATCTCAGAACACCGCCGTCACTCCTAAAACTTCCCCCCCGTTTCTTAACATCTAAATGCCACGTTGCCATATCATTTTTTGATTGGTCGACACGGTACTTTTTTCGACCAATAGGAAAGGGTGGGGGGTTTTTTTGGTTTTGTTTTTGCTCACAGGCGGAGAGCGCTTTCGAGCGTTTTCCTTATAAAATGCCGTTTTTACCGTTTCTTGATAGTATTCAGGAAGAAAACCAAACATTGCAGATATTTTTATCATAACTCTGGTTTTACGTGGCCTATCAACACAATTTAAAAACTGGTATAAAGTCCACACTTTTTCTGTCAATTGTTCTGTCTGTCCTGCTCACATCTCCAATGGTTGTACACGTTGTCATTAATGTGGCTTCACTGCACATCAGCCACGCCGCTTTGCTAGCTAAAACACCGGTGTCGGCACATAAGGACGCTGTCATAGCCTGTCAACTACGTTGATTGGCTGCGTATATACGAACGTGAATCGCATTATTGGCTGGACTATAGGATAAGGTGGCATCGTTCTAATCCCATACAGGAGCAGCCAGTCACTTACTGACTAACACTGCAAAACAGAATTGTTAAAGTTTTAATTTTAATTTCAATTCAGGTTAGATTTTTTTTGTGCGCAACGCAGATTTTCTGTGCGCAGAGACCGTGCCAGCAGTGCGCAATTGCGCACGTGCGCAGCTTAGAGGGAACATTGGTAGTAATACTGAAAAAAGAGACAAAATCAACTGGATTTATTGCTTGCAAGCTAAGTCTTTGAACTAAGACTTGAATTTTTGTATTAATAATTTCATTTCATTCTAGTTTTGTGTTGCATATTTTGTTCAGTATTTCCTGTTCCTGGCGGGGCACGTAGGCTTTTTCTGAGGATTTGATGTGTTTTTCTAATTCCTTAATATTTTTGTTTTTGTAACCCATGGTTATTTTATTGCCAATTGTATTCTACTTTTATTCTAATTTTAAGTGTTACTGTTTTGCTAAGTGTTGAGTTTTCCCATGTACCGTGAATGCACCATAGCGCTGTGCGTGGTGACTTTCTTTCACTGCATCCGCCTGCACGGAGCTAGATGCGCAAAGCTGTGTGGAGATTCAGTCCTGCAACGTGTTGCGCTACGGAATTAATGTTTTCTTTGAAGAATATCCTGGTGACTCTCACAGTTGCAGATTGAGTTGTGATTCACAGTCCAATTTCTGAGTATAAAACCAGTCAGGATACTATGTTTGTCGAAGATGTGATGTTTGTTGTAGCACCTGCTAACGATTGCTTAGCTGTGTTAGCCTGTGGAACGCGCTTACATGTGAAGGTTTAGCTAACACACCCCGGAGACACTTTACATGCGTTATGATTTGCAGTGAATTGTATTTTTGTCGTTGATAAATTGTTATTGGCCAAAAAGAACTGTATAGATGTGTGATGTGTGGAAAAAAAGGGATAACACTAGAGAAATACATGTTTTATTTTACAAGTGAAGTGATTGCCCTGCATGTTGTGTGCAGGCTGTTTTTTTTTTTATGTGGTAGAAATCTGCTGCAAGGACCGAGCAGTGCCATCTAAGGACTGGATGCCACTGGAGGTGCCTAGAAAGGACGTTCTCAATCTGAAGGCTACCTGTTTCCTTGGAGGGTGGTAGGATACAACGATTTGCGATTTTTTTAAGGATTAACGTTTTTACTGAGATCTCAGGACGCTTTATGTTGTTACTTTTTTCCTTTTTGGGTCAGATCTGATTCCACTTAACACAAAAAACTGATGCATCAAAAAGCAAACCAGTGACTAAAGACAATTAACACTTACTAAGAACACTGAATACGAAGTGCACTGAACTGAAATGGACAGCCTACCTAATACATTTATGGACACTTTAAGTGATATATTGTACATTGTTGAGATTTACATGTTTGAAATTATTTAAATGTCTATGTTTTGGACCATTTAAATGTTGAATACACCCAAATCACTTTTCTCCCTTTAAGTTGTTGTCAGTGTCTCATTCTGAGTGGAAGGTTTTCCTTCTTTAAGTTGAGTTACCACTGCCAGTCTCCTTACCATCCTCACTGAACCCAACAAGAGTAGATTCTGAAATATTGTTTTTTCCTTGACTTTGGATGACAGATTAGTGTGGATTTGACTGATTTTGGACTACTCAGTTTAAAGGGTGACAACTAGTGGCGAGCCAGCCTAGATCCTAACTCCCTCTTCCCTCAAGGTCTCATAGGCCCACACTGTGCAGCGTCAGTACTCGTTGACAGGGTGCCCTGTGAATCCATAATAGACTCAGGCTCACAGGTTACGACCATTTCTGAGTCTTTTCACAAGATGCACCTTTCCCACCTTCCCATCCAGCCAATACATGCTCTTCTTGAAATTGAAGGAGCAGGAGGGCAAAACGTGCCATACTTGGGTTATGTTCAGACTTGCATTACATTTCCCGGAAACATTGCAGGCAAAGAACAACAGTTAGCTGTTTTGGCCCTTGTTGTTCCTGAGTGTCACTTTAACAGTAGAATTCCACTGTTGATAGGGACAAATGTACTTTTACGAGTTTATGGACAGTTAGTACGTCAAGATGGTCCCAAGTTCATTCGTAAGCTGCATTCTAAGCAGTTTGCAACAATCCTTCAACATGTTGCCCAAGTACAAAGAAATGATACTCATTCCTGCCATGTCATGTTACATAGCAAAGGGGCAGTGATAATCCCTGCAAGACACAAACAATGCCTAATGGGAAATGTGAGATTAAGAAAGAACAACTGGAACACAAGTTTTGTCCTTGAGCCGCACGAGAAATACAAGTTACCAGGTGGATTGCTTCTTGAATTTAGTAGACATTCCTTTTAATTCCAGCAGTAAAGTACCTGTCATTGTACACAATGTTGGTGAATATGCTGTTACGTTGCAGTCAAATAGCATTGTCGCTCAAGCTTGTGCAGCCCAACACGTTTCCCCACTAGCATCAAATCAAACTCAGAATCCTCCAAATCAAAATGAACCAGACAGCAACAACCTCACATTCAACCTTGATGATTCTCCCATCCCAGAGCAATGGAAAGAGCGAATTCTGGGAGAACTGAGGTCCATCCCTGAAGTTTTTGCTCTCAAAGAGATGTCCCATGGCCACACCACAGCTGTGAAGCACCAAATTAAATTGAACAATGAAACACCTTTCAAAGAGCGGCCAAGGCCCATACACCCAAGTCACAGAGAAGCTGTCAAACAACATCTGAGAGAACTACTGGATGCAGGCATCATTCGAGAGTCACAAAGTCCTTTCGCCTCACCAATTGTATTGGTAAGGGAAAAGAATGGCTCGATAAGGCTATGCATAGATTACCGTAAACTAAATCTAAGAACTATTCGAGATGCATATGCCCTGCCAAATATTGAGGAGACATTCACAGCTCTGAGTGGAGCTAAATGGTTTTCGGCCATGGACCTTAAGTCCGGTTACTATCAAGTGGAGGTAGCCGAGGAGGACAAGCCTAAGACAGCCTTTGTGTGTCCTCTTGGCTTCTATCAATTTAATAGGATGCCACAGGGTGTTACAAATGCCCCAAGCACCTTCCAACACCTGATGGAGAAGTGTGTAGGTGATCTCCACCTCACCGAAGTGCTTGTCTTTTTAGATGACCTGATTGTGTTCTCAGACACATTAGAGGAGCACGAATCCAGGCTAATGAAAGTTCTTACTCGCTTGAGAGAATACAGTCATACATTATCCCCAGAAAAATGCCACTTCTTCAAAACATCTGTGAAGTATTTAGGGCATGTGGTGGATGCTCACGGAGTCCACACCGATCCCGAAAAGATCTCTGCTCTGAAATGTTGGCCGCGCCCATCCAATTTCAAAGAGCTCAAATGTTTTTTAGGCTTCGCTGGATACTATAGGCGATTTCTTGAAGTGCACTCCAAGATAGCTAAACCGTTGAATCGTCTCACTGCCGGTTACCGGCCACCGAAGAAGAAAGGCAAGATTTACAAAAGAGAACCGCCCAGACTTTCTTACAGTCCCACTCAGCCTCTCGGGGAACAATGGACTCATGAGTGTGAAACCTCCTTCCGAATGATAATCGAAAAACTGACTTCTGCACCAGTTCTTGCTTTTGCCAACCCACAACTCCCCTATGTATTGCACACGGATGCTTGTCGGGATGGGTTGGGAGCTGCGCTCTATCAGGAGCAAGAGGGGAGGCTGAGAGCAATTGCTTATGCTAGCAGGGGGCTTTCTAAGAGTGAACAGAACTATCCCACACACAAACTTGAATTCTTAGCCCTCAAGTGGGCTGTGTGTGAAAAGTTCAATGACTACCTTAACGGTTCTACCTTCACTGTCCTGACCAACAATAACCCGCTAACTTATGTTTTGACAACTGCGAAATTAGATGCGGCAGGACACAGGTGGCTGGCTGCCTTGTCTACTTACAATTTCAACATTAAGTACAGGGCAGGTCAAGCAAACAAAGATGCTGATGGGTTGTCATGGCAGCCCCAAGAGCCTCCTCATGAAGATGAGGCATTTGTCAAAGAAAAAGCTTGTATTGATGACATGAAAGAACGTCTCACTAACATGCCAAACAATCTTGACCATGAAACGTTTTCCGCCTTGTGTCAGCGTAATTCAGTGTCATGCCATTCAGAACCCCTTTCAGTTGTCGAGAGTCTTGCTATTGACCCCAGCTCAGTCACTGAGGCTTATGGAGAAGATATCTTACCCTCAATGACAGATGCTGATTGGCGCGCTGCACAAAAGGATGATCCTTCTCTCGCTTGTGTTATAGCCCTGTTGGGAAGAGGCTTGAAACCCAGCCCCAACAAAACAAATCTTGAATCGTCAGATGTTAAACTCCTTCTGAAACAATGGAAGAAACTCGAGCTCAGTAATGGCGTGCTTTACAGGAAATTCAATGACAGAGATTCCCTTGTGTACCAGTTAGTACTGCCCCAAAAGTACCGTGACAGAGCCTTGAAAGGTGTACATGACGAGGTTGGTCACCTCGGGTTTGAGCGTGCCTTACATCTCACTCGGGCAAGGTTTTACTGGCCACGGATGGCTCAGTCCGTTGAAGAGAAGTGTAAGAAATGCCCTTCTCCAAAAGTCTGCTCCACTACAGAATATCCAGGCAACTTACCCCCTTGAGCTAGTGTGCATTGATTACTTGTCTATTGAGCCAGATAGTCGAGACACCAGAAATGTGTTAGTATTGACGGACCATTTCACAAAATTTGCAGTCGCGGTCCCGACAAAAGATCAAAAGGCTAAGACAATAGCCAGGGCTCTTTGGGATCACCTTATCATCCCCTATGGTATCCCTAGCCATCTGCTTAGTGACCAAGGCAGAGATTTTGAATCTAAGCTTGTTAAAGAGCTCTGCACATTGATTGGGACAAGCAAAATTCGCACGGCGCCCTATCATCCACGGGGAAACCCGGTGGAAAGGTACAATAGGACTCTCTTAGACATGTTAGGCACACTGGAGGACAAAGACAAATACCATTGGAGAGACTTTGTTAGGCCATTAACACATGCCTACAACTGTACACGAAATGACACAACAGGGTACTGTCCATACGAACTCATGTTCGGCAGACAGCCGAGGTTGCCTATTGATCTCGTCCTTGGTACTCACCTGGGCAAAACCAGTCCAAAGTCTTACTCTGACTATGTTAACGGTCTTCGCCAAAACCTCCAAGAGAGTTATACCCTTGCCAGCGAACACTCACAAAAGATGGGTGAGAAGAATAAAATGAGGTTTGATAAAAAGATCAAAGCTGCAGAACTGTTTCCAGGTGACAGAGTTTTAGTAAGGAAAATGAGCATTAGAGGGAAGCACAAACTTGCTAACCATTGGGAACAAAATATTCACATTGTTGTCAAACGGGTCAAAGACAGCCCAGTGTATGTTGTCAGACCGGAAAATGGAGACGGTCCCCAGCATACATTGCACAGGGATTTGCTTCTCCCTTGCGGGTTCTTACCTGTTGAAGATCAGGTTGGATCGGACTCCCAAAATGGGAATCAAAGGAAAATGAGAACCAGGAGTAAACCAAACCGCACGAAAGGCAATGACAATGATAATGGAGGAGCGTACAGTGATGAGGATGAGATGAGTGATGAAGAGGAATTATGTATTGGCACATGGAATCACAAAAGGCCCTTACATTCAAACTGAGTCAGCTCATCCTAAAGCCCAACAACAAATGGACAGTCATCCCCCTGTATCATCTCCTGACACTGTTGTACCGGAAACGTCTTTACCTGATATTGGAAAACCTACCTTGACACAACCTGAAGTCTCTAACACAAGTCGTGTGGACTATGTTCCTTCCGATGCTAAGTCTCCAGACCATGTTGTGATTGACATTCCCGAACCAGACTTGACACCTACCACGACTGACGCAGATCTCACTCCACCAGAGCCTGCAGTCATTAATGATGATACTGTTAGTACCGATGCTGGTGCTACAGAACCAGTGATGTTGAGGCGCTCTGACAGAGAAAGACGCCCACCTCAGAAGTTCACTTATGATGAGTTAGGAGAGCCGCTGACCTTGGCTATTAGCTCCTTTTTCCAAACCTTAGGTGTTGCATTCTCCAAAACTGTCATGTCATCCCCATCAGGTCCCAGTTGGTCAATGATGCATGAAGGACGTAAGATCGACAGCGCACAGTGTGCTTTGAGGTAGGAGCCAAAAAGGGTGTAGTTTGTGTGTGTGAGCACCCGTGTGTACACCTCTGAGCATGAGCGTGCTTGTATTTAAAAGGTTCCTTCATGTAATGATCTGCTAGAGGGTGTGGGGAGCCATAGCCCCGTCCTCCAGGGCATGAAGCAGGTATGGAGGAGATCAAGACTCCAGACATCCAGAGGCCCTCAGAACACAAGAGACCAAGGAAGACCAACAGAGGGGCAGCCGCGCCACTATCCCGGAAAGAGCTGAGGAGAGCCCCAGATGAGGGATCACTCAGCAGCCGCGGAGCAGAAGCCAGGGGGGGGGGGGGGGTTGCAGTGACGTGCCCGTGAGTTCCGCCGGCAGCCAACTGTGCCAGAGGGACCGAGCCCCAGGCCGAGAGGCTGAGAGGCCGAGGGCACCCCATCCCCGAAGTGGCCCGAGCGAGCCCCAGGCTCCAGGCCCCAACAAACAGCCACCAAGGAGTGAGCCGGTGTGTACCTGGACGCCCATCCCTGGACACAAAGAACTACCAATGCACCGATGTCTGAGGGCGTCTGCCACTGGCAGGGGAAGTGGTGGGGGGAGATAGGCCTCCATATCTTGGAGGGCCTGAGATGTCCCCAGAGAGGTGGCGTCTGATACCCAACCTGACATATAGACACAGACATACAGGCACACACAGATACAAACATCCATTCCCACCCTCATGCTCTCATATGCAATTACTCAACAATCACCCAACGTGGAGACAAACATAAATAGACACTGTACACACAATCACACTCCCCAAGCATACTCTAAGCCCCAGGTCTAGGTACCCTTGCCCCTGGAGGGGGAAACTGCACCCAGAACCAGGTAGTGTTACCCTTTTCCCTGGGGTGGAGAGAAGCAGACTGCCCCGACTCAGCAGCAGCAGGGAGGCCCCACAATCCAGACCCCAATTGGACGGCCAACTCCTCCTCCCAGCCCCCCCGCTCCAACAGGCTGCAGAGAATGGGGGTGTGTGAAGACTCCAAACCTGGAGTTATTCTGTCGTTACGCTGCACAGCTGTCTCTTATTCTCTTATTCTCTCCCCCTCCCTCTCCTGTTGCTACTTCAATCATGAAACTGATCAATGATCAGCTGATCAGTCTTTCTGTTGCAAGTCCCGTCTCTCTTGCTTGTCTATCGCCCACTTTGCGCCAGAAAGAGGAAGCGGATAAACAACAGCAGCACGTCTAAACTTGATCAGCTGATGTTAGAATTTATTTAATAATATCGAGTATCAGCTGATGTTTGCTGGAGCCACAGCTGTAAAGCTGCTGGTCATGATATCGGTTTGGATATGTGGTGAGAGGGAAACATGAAGATGAAACCAGGAGATGCCCTTACTGAATCATCAGAGCTGAACAGGTGATGGAGAAACAGGTTTACCTTTTAGGTGACATGAATGAGTTGAAGGGAAGTTATGAACTGTTTCTGAGAGACAAATAACACCAGGATCTTTTTCTAAGTAGCTGACAGCTTGTAACTGTGCAGGGGCGGGTCTAACAAAGTTTTGCCAGGGGGCCAGGTAGGGCATTAACATTTCTTTCTTATTTTCATTTAAAATGTCTAGCTTTTATTAAATAATTATCTGAATCTTACAACCAAAGTTTTTATCTGATGTAAAATGTATAAAAATCATACATATACCAACAAGACAGTGTACATCACTGTCACAACAGCGTTTGTTTTCATTCAAAGGCTTTATGGCTTTTCCTATAATACCTTGTGGGCCAGTCTCTAGTCAAAATGCCTGGGACGATTTTTTGTCCCAGTCCAGCCCTGGGCATGACACGCAGTGAATTAATCTGAGAAAGTGCATTAAAAAAGTGCATCGCAAATTAGCTCACATAGACACATTAGTTGTGCCAATTCTTAATGATGGTATCTTAGCTAAAAACCCGAACTACCAGATTCAACTTGTAATTGGCTAAAAATAACTTAGCCTACCGGTGAGAGGGATGTTGCTAGCTGGCAGTTTTTTCAAGCGATGTTGAAATTTCCACATTCTGACACTTCAAATGCTTCAGGATCTTTCCGCTCAGCGCATCATCAGCACCACGGAAATACACGGATACATCCGTAGACTCGAGACTGATCAAACCAGAAAGTTTTAATGAGCAGCTGGATTTGTCTCGCATTAACTGTCCGAGTTAATGCCAGTTAATGCGACATCGAAATGCAGGTGATTGAACTGAAAAGCTCGACTCTGTGGGGGTCAAAGTTTGCAGAACTATGAACGCAGCTGGAATCCATAGCTGTCCGTGTTCATGGAGCTTGCATTTTCACCTGCTGGACATCACTACCTGACAAGTTTAACTGTCTTCAGAACATTGCAGAGGCCTTATTGACAGTATTTGGCTCTACATATCTGTGTAAGCAGATTTTCTCTCACACGAAGAGTGTCCTCAGGTAGCCGTCTGAATGCTGGATACTTGGAGACATGTGTCTCTGAGTGGGAGACCAGAAATCACATTAACATGTGTATCCCTGTATTAACAAACATGCCATATTGGCCCAGTTTATTTTTCTTATCATTGTTGTGAGGAGACCATAAATAGCATTTGCATTTTCTGTTGTACAGTTCATTTGCTGTTATGGAGTTCTTGTTATGGATAAAAAGTGTCTTTTTTTGTTTCAAACTATTCACTGATACCTGCCAACATCTGCGAACAAATATAATCCTATAAAGTTCTTCTATATAGTGAGTAACTGTTAATATAGAGCGTTATTAAATTTATTGCTAATGCAATCATATGGCACATTGACTTCTGAGGAAATTTTAGACGGCACTCATCATCAGAAAGGTTGCCTACCCCTGATCTAGGTACATCTCTGTCCTGTATAGTGATGCGCGAATCATGAACGAATCGTTCAATACTGGAGAATCGCTTTACTGACTCATGAATCATGATTCACAAGCCCAACTGACTCACTGACTCATCCCTGTTGCTGTTAGCAGCAATATATCTAGCTTATACTTAAAATTGTGGAGAAAAACACAACATCCAGAATCTTAACAAAAACATTTCTGCTCTGAACTGGAAGAAAAAACCCTGAGTAGAAGCTCACATCAAGACAATTGCTCCTCGGTTCACAGTAGCATCGCTCTGCTAACATGCTAACATCACATTTGAACTACTCACCCCCTCCCTCCTGTGCTGAATCATAGAGCGAGCGAATCACTCAGGACTCACTAACCCCCTCCCTCCTGTGCTGAATCATAAAGCGAACGAATCACTCGCTGGCTGTGTCCGAATTCAGGGGAAGGATGCTCATAAGGACACTATCTACCTACGTCACAAGGTAGTGTCCTTAGACGGACGGGTAGTCAGGAAGTGAGCGGCTTGGACAGCCCCCTTTTTTTCTCCATAGAAACTTTATTGAACAAACAATGAGTATCCAACATAACAGATGGGCTGTGGACAGCCTCCTAGCCTTCAACTCCGCCCTTACTTGCGTGTTTTTCCGGACACTAGCGCCACAGCGCGAAAACTTTAAAATGGACCCAGAAATGTCACTCCGTTGTTTGGACAATTTTATTTCTCGAGGAGCTAGAAAAACCTTATCGTCGTCGCCCGCACATTTTGTACCTTAGGCTCATCAGAGACAATCATATCCAGGTAAAATAATTTCCTTTAATCTACACGCATTTAGGAATTACTTAGCTAATTACATGGATAATTGAAATATTGCCAGCGTTGTGCCAAAACAGTGTTCGCCTGCCAAAACTGATTTCCAATGTTTCCGAGTGTAATATGTGTAATATCTTTATGTATGTTGGTAAATAGACTTCGGTGAACATGGTTTACTAAGGGGTTTTATATATACAATAATTACCTGTTGTTCAAGTATCTTTATAACTCTGGTTATAATGTAGGTACAATTGATATATTTGTTGCGCTGTCTGCTGTCCTCTTGGCCAGATTAATCTTAAAAAATAAATATCTAATGTCAATAAGATTTTTTTTTTTTAACTGGATAAATAAAGCATATACAGGGAGTGCAGAATTATTAGGCAAATGAGTATTTTGTCCACATCATCCTCTTCATGCATGTTGTCTTACTCCAAGCTGTATAGGCTCGAAAGCCTACTACCAATTAAGCATATTAGGTGATGTGCATCTCTGTAATGAGAAGGGGTGTGGTCTAATGACATCAACACCCTATATCAGGTGTGCATAATTATTAGGCAACTTCCTTTCCTTTGGCAAAATGGGTCAAAAGAAGGACTTGACAGGCTCAGAAAAGTCAAAAATAGTGAGATATCTTGCAGAGGGACGCAGCAGTCTTAAAATTGCAAAGCTTCTGAAGCGTGATCATTGAACAATCAAGCGTTTCATTCAAAATAGTCAACAGGGTCGCAAGAAGCGTGTGGAAAAACCAAGGCGCATTGAGTTCATTGAGAACATGGTTGTTGTTCAATAATAAAATTATTCCTCAAAAATACAACTTGCCTAATAATTATGCACTCCCTTGTGAGATTATTCTGTTATCATATGTTACCTTATATCTGTAATCAAAGTAGTTGAATTATGATACTGCTGTAGATCATATTATACCCCTTAATATAGAGTGTGTGATCAGTATGTAGTTTTAGTTTGCATTATACTTCTGACTTAAAAGAGTGTGAAAATCATTAGATCTATTTGATTGACCTGTATTATTCGACACTGTTGAATGTGTTACATGGTTTCTTGACATTGCATACTGCTGAATCATGAAGAGAATGTTGGGTGCAGACAAGGAGCCGAGGTCATAACTTAGGCGCCGTGTGAGAGAAAGAATGTGAATGTTTAGGCTTTTACGACTAGATGGGGGCCACTAGAGGCTATAAGAAGCTGAGTAACCCGTCACCATTTTGAGACTTGCTGTGACCTTCTGCAGGCAGGTCTCCCCATCATGATGGTTCTTATGCTCTTAAGTGTTGAATTGTATGGAAATAAAATATTGTTGATTGAGCATTTATACACCGAGTATTGTCCTTCCTTCAGCCCAAAGATTAAAAGAATTGGGAGATTTTAACACCCTGTAGAGTGTGATTAAAGTGGTGGGTGGTGGTTCTTTTACATTTTGAGAGAAGCCAATTGAGTCTAATAACAGATTAAATGCCATGTTGAGGCTGTCATTTTTAGCATCTACATGGATGTTAAAATCACCCACAATAATTATTTTATCTGAGCTGAGCACTAAATCAGATAAAAAGTCTGCGAAATCAGAGAGAAACTCTGTGTAAGGCCCAGGTGGACGATATATGATAACAAGTAAGACTGGTTTCTGAGTTTTACAGCTGGGGTGGACGAGGCTAAGCTTCAGGCTTTCAAATGAATTAAAAGTCTGTCTTGGTCTTTCGTTAATTAATAGGCTGGTGTGAAAAATTGCTGCCACACCACCCCCCTCGGCCTGTGCTTCGAGATTTCTGGTAGTTAGAATGACTCGGGGGTGTTGATTCATTTAAACTAACATACTCATCCTGCTGCAACCAGGTTTCGGTAAGGCAGAGTAAATCGATTTGTTGATCAATTATTAAGTCATTCCACTGTTTTACTCTTGTACTCTACTCTATGTTGAAGTTGTTTATTGCTGGTTTTTAGTTTGTTTTTTGTCTGTTTGGGAGCTGACACAGTCTCAATGGAGATGGGATTTTTTTTTTGGGGGGGGGGGGGGTAGCAGGAGGAGAGAAGCTGCAGAGAGGTGCGTAAGACTGCAACTCTGCTTCCTGGTCCCCAAAAAAGATGTACCCTTAGGCCCCCTTCTCGATTCAAAGATGGTCTTTCCCTGTTTACGTAAATGGCCTACTTGACTTTGCGCTCAAACCACCGTTCCTCCCTGTCCAGGATGTGTACATCCTCATGATTGAAAGAGTATCCACTGGCCTGTAAATAGACGTAGATTCCTGGCTTGACAAGGTAGCTCTTCTGTGTTCTACCATCCGAGGGGACCTAAGGATACATCTTTCACCATCTTACAATGCTGTGATTTCAGCCATTCCCCAACTCTCTGTGAATGGTACACATGGCCATTGATCAGTGGTCTTTGATCAGTGGGCCTTGATCAGTGTTTGTTGATCAATGGTCATGACAATTTGCATAATTATGATGAAGGTGACTCCCAGCCCATTGTTCCTTCAGTGGACTGAAGGAACAATGGGCTAACTTTTGCACCCCGATTTTGCAGATTTGTCCTGTTCTGTGCCATTATCCTGTTTTTGTAGAGTCTAACTCTGCAAAGAGTCTGAACATCGAGGACACACCGTAACTCAGCTGAGTACAACAAAGAAAATACTCCTTTAAAAGGAAATCAGTAAACGTCCTTTAAACTTTAGAGCTTTGAAACCTGTTAAAGTTCTGGAAAAGGCGCCGCCTAGTGTTTAGCCACAGAATGACACAGACATTAAAATTAAAACTCAGATATAGACGAAATAAACTGCATTTATTCTGAAAGGCACAAATCTGACAGATGAGTTGTAATATTACATTCAAAGGATACATTCAGTGTCATAAAAATAAACCCAGGTATGAACAGGAAGTTAAAAAAAAGAATGAGAGGAATCACAACAAATAAGAGTTGGATATGAACTAAAGCAGAGTTTTCTAAATGTTTGAGCCTTGAGACGAAATTAAAACTGAAAACCTGAATTTCATCACGGCTTAAATGAGGATGTGAAAACCTCTGAAAAGTTTCAATTCTTAATCCTGGAAATCACCTGTGAGCAGATTAGGATTATACATTTGCATCAATGCAGACCACTCGCACAGCTCTGATATGAATGAAATTTTTACTGTGTGACAGACTTACATGACAGAATCACTGTAACATTGATCATCTGGCTGGAACACAACCAAACTCTAAGCCTGATCCCTGATAACCAGTACTTCAGGCCATGCCGGCCATCTTTTATGGATCTTCATCGATGGGCGGTGGCCGGCAGTGATTCCAGTAAAAACAGCTCATTAAAAGTTTTCACAAAGCAATTGCAGACATTGTAACCAAACATGTTGGTTTCCACTCTGACGATGTTTAGGAGACCAAACGGAGTTGGAAGGTGTTGGTCTGATGACAAGTTTACTACAACGAGCTTACCAAGTGTGTTAGGGATTGGACAATCCCCTTCGCTCTTAATTTGAAAATTCACGTGCTTGCTGTCGGGGTTCCTGATACTGATGGTCCGATTAGAGTGGATTTAGTACTGCTTCTGTTCTGGAGGGTTTCTCTAACCAGAAGGTGCAGTAGGTGGAGAACTGCTTCATGAGCAGAACCAGGACCAAGTGTTCAGCTGTGGGAGGAGGGACTCATTTTAGAGGCAGCTGATTATTGCTGCCTTTGCAGGTGACATGGCTATTTTACCTGAGCACAGGAATATTTCAGGTGTGCAGGACTGAACAGCAGAGCCTGTTTCAGCATTCTTTCTGAGACCTTCAGAAGACAGGAAACACTCGGCCTGTTGGGAAGTTTCCAGTCGCCATCAGTGTTTCAGGAACACATCAGTCAGAGAAACTCTTTAAGGTCATTTTAGTCCTCGCTTAGAGCTCATCATCATTCAGCTGCAAGAGATGATAATGAGCTCTGGGCTTCATTTGTGTAGTAACGACAGCAGGAGGCTCTGCAGGAGACTCATATTCAGTCATTACTCACGAAATAATCACAAAAGAGAGAAAATGCAGGAGTTGGGATATTTCAAAAGTAATAATTAAAATAATGAAGCAAAAGAAGAGCTGCAGCATAGGGTTAGATCTCTTTATCTTGAGGAATCTCGTCGGTGCGACAGAAGTGAATCAGGTTCAGTATTAGAGACCTGGAGCTTCAGAGATCAACCCACTGATGTTTTCACATGGTGAAAGAAGCGCCACTGTTGCTGGACCCATCCATTGACCGCCGAGTGGAGGACATGTAGAAGTCGGATGTGACTCTGGAGAAGCGGCGTGGGGACATGTACTTCTTTCCGAGACACCACAGGTCCCTGAAGATCCTCCTGAAGTGGTTCCTGAAGTTCACCCCCACGAAGGCATACAGCACCGGGTTCAGGCAGCAGTGCATGTAAGCAATGGTCTGCAACACCGTCTTAGCCATCTCCAGCATGTCCGCCTCCTCACACGAGCGCTGCTGAAACATGGTGACCGTGTCGTACAGCAGCACTATGTTGTAGGGCAGGTGGCAGATGATGAAAACGGCCACAACCACCAGCACCACCCGCACCGCTCTGTGCCGCTGGAGATTTTTGGCCTTCAGCAGGGTGTCGATGATTGCACTATAGCAGAAGATCATGATGAAGAGTGGCAGGAAGAAACCCACGCTGATCTGGGTGCTGGGGACGGCCACCTTCACCGCCATGGCTGTGTCTCGGTCTTCAAACTTTAACTCACAGACATACTCAGAACTCTGGATCTCGCTTTGGTTATCATCGTTCATCATGATGCTATTGGTGTGTGACGGCTCGTACCAGTTGTAGAAGTAGAAGGTGGGGACGGACACGAGTATAGCAAAGATCCAGATGATGGCGCAGATGATGCGGCTGTATGATAGCGAGCGCAGTCTGAAGCTGCGTCGAGCCTGGACGATGGCGATGTAGCGGTCGGTGCTGATGCAGGCGAGCAGCAGCAAGCCGCTGTACAGGTTCACGCTGTAGGAGCCACGCAGCAGCTTGCAGGCCACCTGCCCCATCGGCCATGACCACAGCTCGTTGTAGACGATGAATGGCAGCGCCAGCACGAACAGCAGGTCAGCGATGGCCACGTTGAACAGGTAGATGTCAGTCATGGACTTGGTCCTCTTGTAGAAGGCGTAGGTGACAATGACCAGGCTGTTCCCCACAAGGCCCAGGATGCAGATGATGGAGTGAACGTACGGGCCAATCACATCCGCCACACTCTGGTTGTTGTGAAAAAGACAAAATCCATCATAATCTAGGTTGCCACTGCCATTATAGTTATTTTCATCTTCAGACATCTTTGGGCTGTGTGATTGGTTGAACATGTCAGTGGTGTATGATTGGTTGGACATCTTCGTGGTGTATGATTGGTTGGATATCAAATCCTCTGCAGAGTAAATGACTGTAAAGCAAGCAGAGAGAAAACATCAAACTTCAACATTAATCAAGACTGAGCTCTGTATCTTCATAATAATTAAATAAAATCCAGATGTTCTTCATCTGCATCTCTGCAAACACTTAGCAGCATAACTAAGGGAGGATTCAGGGTCACCTGATCCAGCCCTAACTATATGCTTTAGCAAAAAGGAAAGTTTGAAGCCTAATCTTAAAAGTAGAGATAGTGTCTGTCTCCTGGTTCCATAGAAGAGGGGGCCTGAAAACGGAAGGCTCTGCCTCCCATTCTACTTTTAAAACTCTAGGAAGAACAAGTATCCTACAAGTAATAAATGGATGAACTAGTTTTTCAGCAGGATGTTTTTAATGGTATTGCCCAAGAGAAATCAATTATTCTCAGTGTTGGGAAGGTTACTTTTAAAATGTATTTCATTACAGAATACTGAATACATGCCCCAAAATGTATTCTGTAACGTATTCCGTTACGTTACTCAAAGAGAGTAACGTATTCTGAATACTTTGGATTACTTAATATATTATCGTGCTGTTTACAACTACGTGAATGTACTATTGCTGTGATTTATTACTGATACTGAAGGTCCGCGGCTCCGAACCGTAGTAAAGGGACCTCTGGCTAATACGGTGGGTTCCGTGTTGGGCTGGTAGCCGAAAACTAGCTTCACTTTGTTGTCTGGGTCAACTTTGCTTGCCAGAGACAGAGAGAGGCCTTGAAAGGCTGCTCCAACTGAACTTATTTATACGAACACAGTGTACAGTGTCGTCAGGCACTCTTCTTGGCTGCTGTGGTTATTATTATATTTACATGCTTCCAGCTCGCGTTTTTGCTCCGTGACAGCTCGGACTTTTCCTTTCTCTCCCTCCCTCGCTCACAGACACATAACGTGTATGGCAGTCCATTCTCCCTGCAGCACGGACTACACTGCCCATGATGCTACATTCTTTAGGGCCATGCCTGTAGCATTCTGCCTTTTAGCTTAGCACAACAACAACAACAAAAAAGCGCTCTCTCACCCAGGAAACACAGAGAGAGAGAGCGCATCACCCTGTAACCATGGCAACCGTAACGCTGCCGCCTGGAACAACATTACGTAGCTGTCAAACAAACCCAAACAGTCCTGACCCGCGACAATATGAAACAGGGAAGTACCGCCGTGTAATCCATTTATTTCACCAAAGTAACTGTATTCTGAATACCACCTTTTTAAACGGTAACTGTAACGGAATACAGTTACTCATATTTTGTATTCTAAATACGTAACGGCAGTACATGTATTCCGTTACTCCCCAACACTGATTATTCTTCCTTTCTCAGCTGCTCTCTCTAGCCAGTCCATCATGTGCCTCCATCTTTTCCTATCCTAGCATCCTCTTCTGTCACACCAACCCTCTGCATGTCCTCCTTCACTACATCCATGGACCTCCTCTGAGGTCATCCTCTTCTCCTCCTGCCTGGCAGCTCCATCTTCATCATGTTTTGTCCGATATTTATACTCGCCCTTGTCTGCACATGTCCAAATCCTCCATCACAGCAGGTCTCACTACCGTCTTCACACCTCCCCTTTCACTCTTGCCTGCTCTTCCTTTTTCCCCTCTCTCATGCATGTATGATGTGAAGAAGTATTGGTCCCAGCACAGAACCCTGTGGTACTCTCCATGACTAACGCAGTGTATGAGGACGACTCTGTTTTTTGGAGTCTATCAGAGAGAAATCACTCAAACCAGCGCAGTGTTTCTTTTAAATAAAC
The DNA here is from genome assembly GCA_029532605.1 of Oreochromis grahami. Taxonomy (NCBI): domain Eukaryota; kingdom Metazoa; phylum Chordata; class Actinopteri; order Cichliformes; family Cichlidae; genus Oreochromis; species Oreochromis grahami. Next base: position 9,212 of record JAQSNX010006063.1, on the reverse strand, counting down.
TACCCAAATTTCAAGAACTAAGTGTCACGCTATTACCATAGCCCCAACCTGAAGCAGGTGTTTCAAGCTGATGAAACAGAATTTTTAAAATACCACAGTGACTCTTCTTATTCACTAATTTAAACACTTGTTTTGTTAACTTTGATGCATTTTTATGTTTCTGCTGCTGTTCTCTGCATGTGTCACACTCGTGTTCCTGCACTGTTATGTGATGGGATCATTTTAATGTCATCATAAACTTGGCAAGAACCCCGCCGGTTCGTTTGGGTTCTGAGCTCAATGTGAGGCTGAGGGTATGAGTCGGTGTCTGTCAGTGAGTTTTTACTGTAGAGTGAGATGGAAACAGCTTCTGAGGTCTGGAGTGAGATGGTGTCAGTCACAAAAAGCTTTGAGATGTTAATGAGTAACATACTTTACAGCCTCCAGATTTCAGCACTTGTGCTCGCTCTGACTTGTCCCCCCTGAGCGTTGAGTCCTGAAACCTGAACGGGACTTTGACATGTTAAATATGCGAAAGTGGTGCAAAGGCCAGCTCCTGCTCGAGCCACCGCTGCTGGTAAACACCGAACGAGGTCGCGTCACACCGTTTCAGGTATTTGAGCGTTTGCAGGAAGTTTGCAGAAAACAGGTCAGAAACAGCGAGTGACCCACTTTATGCATGCGTGGTTTCCCCCTCGGTTACTTCCCCCACAATCACAAGATGCTAACGAACACCTCCCAGTCTTCATCTTCTTCACATATTCACATTTTTATCTTCACATCAAAGATTAAAGTCAAGCAGAAAGAGCCAGGTGTTGGTATACCTGAGAGGCTCAGGTGTGTTTGTTTATCGATGGGCTTCCTGATAATAAAAGAGCTTCCTCCTAACCATCAGCTGAGATGTCAATAAATGTCCAAATGTCCCAAATCGCTGCGTGCAGAAAAAAGGCATGAGTCCATTTAACTTTACTGAATTGAATTTACATTATTTTAAGTAAATTGAATTACATTTCATGTAATTTAATTTAATTTAACTTAATTTTTAATTTAATCTAATTTTATTTGAACCCGTGAAAGGGAGAAGCTGAAAGAAGCTTTTTTTCATCATCTTTTTAATATAATTTCATTTCTCATTTTTGTTTCATTTATTTTCATTTTTATATCTTTATGACCCTTTTAACTTTGTGTAATTTATTCTTATTTATTCTGCAATCTGCTTTATTTTATTTTACATCATATTTAATTTTTATACCTTTAGTTTTCTTTTAAACTTCACTTTTTACACTTTGTGTTACAGTCTGATTTAGTTGGAAGAAAATAGAAAAAAATTAATTCAATCTTTATTATTTTTCTTAGATTAAATTAATGTATTTATTCATTTATTAGCTTTTTAGGCTTTTGTTATGATTTGGAAAATTAAAAAAATAAATTAAATTAAACTGAATAATGTAGTCTACAGTTTTTATTCGACAGTGTTACTTTTGGATCTTTATTGTGTCTTTAATCGATTTTTTATTTGATTGGTGCGTTTGTGCTTTAAGTAAAGTTCAGTCAGTGCAGTAATCACAGGGCAGGAAATATAATACAGGGTGGGCCATTTATATGGATACACCGTAATAACATGGGAATGGTTGGTGATATTAAAGTCCTGTTTGTGGCACATTAGTATATGTGAGGGGGCAAACTCCTCAAGATGGGTGGTGACCATGGTAGCCATTTAGAAGTCGGCCATCTTGGATACAACTTTTGTTTTTTCAATAGGAAGAGGGCCATGTGACACATCAAACTTATTGGTAATGTCACAAGAAAAACAATGGTGTGCTTGGTTTCAACGTAACTTTATTCTTTCATGAGTTATTTACAAGTTTCTCTTTGTTCACAGCCATTGACATGTCGAAGAGGTTAACACGTGAGGAGCAGATCGAAATTGTGTTGATATCTGGTGAACGCAGTAACCGGGTCATTGCAGCAGATTTCAATGCAAGACACCCTACGAGACCACCCATCTCCCATGCTACAGTCAGGAAACTGCTTGCTAAGTTTCGTGAAACTGGTTCAGTGTTGGATTTACCAAAATGTGGACGCAAGAAAACTGTCACTAATGAAGAAACATCAGTGGCTGTCCAAGCTTCATTCAGCAAGAGCCCAGCGTAGCACTCGCCGCATGTCACTGGAAAGAGGCATTAGTCGAACATCCCTTCGGCAGATATTAGCTACTCACAAATGGCACCCTTACAAACTCCAGCTACTGCAGCATCTCAACGAGGATGACCTAGATCGGCGCACAGAATTTGCAGAATAGGCAAAACAAAAATTGTAACAGGACCCTCAGGTCACGCAGAAGATTTTGTTCAGTGGTGAGTCAAACTTTTATGTGAATGGTGAAGTTAACAAACAAAACCACCGCTATTGGTCTGACACTAACCCACATTGGATGGATCCCTCCAAGACTGTTGGAACAACAAAAGTGATGGTTTGGTGTGGTATATGGGGTACAACGATAGTGGGTCCATTCTTCATCAATGGAAACCTCAAGGCCACTGGATATTTGAAATTGCTACATGATGATGTGTTTCCCTCTTTATGCACTGAAGCTGGCACGTTCCCTGAGTTTTTCCAGCAAGATGGTGCACCACCACATTATGGGTGCCAGGTCTGAGCATTCCTAGATGAACAGTTTCCTGGAAAGTGGATTGGTCGTCGTGGGCCAGTTGAATAGCCCCCAAGGTCTCCCGATCTGACCCCCTTAGACTTTTATCTTTGGGGTCATCTGAAGGCAATTGTCTATGGTGTGAAGATACGAGATGTGCAGCACCTGAAACTACGGATACTGGATGCCTGTGCTGGCATTTCTCCTGCAGTGTTGCTATCAGTGTGTGAAAAGTGGGAGAAGAGGGTTGCATTGACAATCCAACACAATGGGCAGCACATTGAACACATTTTATAAGTGGTCAGAAACGTGTAAATAACTCATGAAAGAATAAAGTTACGTTGAAACCAAGCACACCATTGTTTTTCTTGTGACATTACCAATAAGGAAATTAATTACACAAACACCTGAGCAGGTGACGGGAGGACACAAACAGGAAGTGGCTGTTTCCCGTCGCTCACACGTTCGACGTTCCGCTGCGTGCGTCCTTCGGGCGGCGTGCCGGATGAAATCGTCTGAGGTCTTCTGGACCTTTCGCTTCCCCGCAGGTGACATTTGAAATACGGGAAGTCTGAGGGGACAAATTAGAGCCAAGAGCCGCTGGGAGCAGAAGTGCAGAGCAGGAACCCGAGCCATTTGAGGAACTGTTTATTTCTCCTTTAAGATCAGTTTAACCTACAGGACACAGACGCTGCATCGCCGTCCTGCCATTGCGCCAAGGCTCATGGGAAGATTTCGCTTCTGCTTGAGTAGAAATGTGAGGCAGCAGTTCAGGACAGCTTGGAGCTCGCCTCGGCCTCTGCTCGTACTTTTATACTCAGTCCGTCTGAGAGCAGCCCCTCACCTGCACTCAGGGAGGCCAAAGGTCATTGAGTGTTTCTTGTTTCTGATGTGTGGAAAAGTTCAGGCTGCAGAAAACATGTTGAACTGATTTTAACGTTTTTTTTCTTTATTCTTCAAAGTTTAAAATCAGATTTTTTGGTAAAAACTTGAATAAAGTAAAAAAAAAAAAAGACATTTATTATCTGCTTTGATGTTTCTGTTGAAGTTTGTTAACCTGCAGGTGACAGCAAGCGTGGTTACGACCTCTCCTTTCAGTGAGCACAAACTTTATCTCGGAGAGATTTAACAACAATGTTTCTGAGCTGCAGAGACACTGCACAGCTGACAGACTCGGTTTCTCTTTGATTAAACTATGTTCCTGATGCAGTGAAGAGGATTTTACTGTGTGGTTTCTGCGCTCGTGCGTGCAGGGAAATGTCGTCTTATCGATTCAATCTTTTCAAGATAAATCAACAGAAAACACCTCGCTGCACCACACCTGATCTTATCTAAAAAAATATCACACATTACATCATCTGACAGAGTTTAACCCCAAACTTACTGAAAAGCAGGAAAAACACACCTGAAGATTCAAAGTGCCACCTCTGAGCTTCAGCCTCTGTTTCCAGCCTGAAATGTTGTAAAAACAGTCTTCAGAGGAACGTGAAGAGAAGCTGAGGTCTGACCGTCCAAGTCAGCTTTACAGCAAAAGCTCCAATCAGAGAAAACTCACAGGTGTGACGGTGGATGATGAAGCCGGCTGCTGATCCCGCACAGGTGAGGACAAGGATGACGAGGGCAATGATGCAGCTGCGCGGCATCCAACAAACACTAAACGCTGCGATTAAAGAGAAATACGAAGCAGTGAGAAACCTCAGCGCGAGCCTTCCTCTTTACCCTGCCCTCTGTGTGTGTGTGTGTGCCTGGCCGAGCACACATTACTATGACATCAGCTTCCTCTCACACTGTAAAAAATAAAAGTCTGAATTTTTTCATTTTTGTGCTGAAGGCCTCATCACCTCGTCTTTATTCACACTGAACTTTATTTATACCTCCTGTGGAGACGGATATTAATAACATTCAGGGGTCACTGCTGTAAGATTAAAGGCTCTGTGTGTATGTGTGTTTGCTGATAAAAATCATTTTGTATGATCTGTCGTGTCAGCTTCCTGTTGTGGTTCCTCTCGTGCTATCGGGGGTTAAAGTGTCACAGCAGTGTTACATATGATTTATTTCTTGTAGTTTTGCTTCACCTCAGACAACTCTCAGGCCATAAGTGAAGTTCAGACTCTCGGCTTTAATAAAGTTCTTCAAGGACTGCTCAGAATTACAGACATGTCAGTAACATGTCGTAACATGGTCTGAGGCTATGGGCATCATTACATGTTTAGATTTTATGTAAAATTACAGTGTAATTATATTTACATACAAACACATGCTGTAATTAAGCTTAGAATAGAATAGAATAGAATAGCTTTTTATTGGGTATAAACTAGTGTATAAACTAAGAACATCAATATAAGCTCACATAGGCCTGCAGGTTTATTCTTTTTTTCTAAGGGAGAACACATTCATATTTGTAAAAGAAAAGGACAGCTGAACAAAAGGACATCCATCATGCACAGCAGCAGAGTGAATATTAAATAAAGATGTAAAAAAGGAAGATTCCCTCCATAAAATGCCACACACCCTGTGGACAGACATTTATGATGTTAGAGGACAAATATAGTTTTCTTGCTTTATAAGAAAAGCGTCCGTAAAGTTATAACATCTTGCTATTCATCACTCATTGAAGAAAATAAGATCTGAACCCTGTGGAAAATAAGAACCCTAGGTTTCTCTTCAGCACTGTAGCCAGGCTGACAAAAAAATCAGAGCCCCCCCCCCCAAAAAGACTCATAATCATAATGACTCACAATCACAGATGTAACATTATCGACAGCTACTTTCAGTACCATTGATATTCATTGAGAGTCTTTTTTTCAATTGATCTTTCTGAGTTAACTTCAGTAATTACTTCCTCCAAACCATCAACGTGTCTTTTAGATCCCATTCCTACAAAAATGCTGAAAGAAGTCCTATCATTAATTAATGCTTCAATCTTAAAAATGATCAACCTGTCTCTAATAATTGGCTATGTACCACAGGCCTTCAAGCTGGCAGTAGTTAAACCGTTACTTAAAAAGCCATCTCTAGACCCAGCAGTCTTAGCTAATTATAGGCCAATCTCCAACCTTCCTTTCATATCAAACATTCTTGAAAGAGTAGTTGTCAAACAGCTAACAGATCATCTGCAGATGAATGGCTTATTTGAAGAGTTTCAGTCAGGTTTCAGAGCTCAGCACAGCACAGAAACAGCTTTAGTGAAGGTTACAAATGATCTTCTTATAGCAACAATACAATATACTAAAACATGGCAAATAAAATTTAGACATAAAGTAAATAATAAAAAAATAAAAAAACAAGCATGAAAGTATAAAAGCAAGTATAAAAGCTGAGAAAGGTAAAAATGGACTAAGACAGGATCAGGTGTATGCAATTCTGAATAGATGGGTTTTGAGATGTGATTTAAAAGTGGTGAGAGGGTTTGTGGTCCAGAGATCTGGTGGAAGTGCATTCCAAAGTCTCGGGGCAGAACAACTAAAGTCTCATGGTAGTAGGGATGGGTATTGATAAGATTTTCACGATTCCGATTCCATTTTTGATTCTGTTTAACGATTCGATTCTTTATCGATTCTCTTATCGATTCTTTTTTTTTTTTTTAAAGAGAACACGAAGGTCGATTAGCTTAGAACTTTGTTTTATATCTTCTCTTTGAACAAGATAGAAATTTAGGAGTAACATGGCCTTACAAACCCAACAGTGAGATCTTAAGAGATCCACAGCCTATGGCTCTTCAATGGGGTGTCACAGGGTCCCCAGGGGAAAAAAATGTAAATGTAAAATAATAAAATAAATATTCTTCTGTAGCAATAACAAAGTATAACATAAATTATTCTGTAGCAATTACACAAGAATATCCAGTAAAGTCCCTGCCTACAATTAAACACATTCACTTACCGAAAATCGGGGGCATCTGCTATGCAAATGGGTGCAAGCCTTTGACCACAAACTTAGTCAGTGCTCGGTGACATTCGTCTATCCTGGCCTGAAAGGAGACGCTAACAGTAGACTGCAGCGAGAACTGCCAGCCAGACTCTGTCTGTCTCTCTCATCATGGTCACCTAAATGCAGCGCACAGTAATGGCAGGTTTTGTAATAAGGCAGATCGCGCTAACATAATATGCACTGTTAGCTGATTATTTACCTGCCGCATTAACGGGAGAGGACGTGCAAACGTTACCGCTGCTGCTGGGTTGAGATTCACGAGTCTGGAGCGGATTAAAAACACGGCATTCATTTAAGGTTATCGCGTGTTTTGTGAGCAAATGCTTTTGCATATTCGTAGTGTTTCCTCCTTTAAATGAAATATCTACTTTGCAAGTATTGCAAGTTGCCCTGTTGTCATCCGTTCTCGTAAAGTATAACCAAACGTTTGAGCATTTGAGCCGCTTAGGTGACCTGACAGGTAAATGACGCTCCGCAACGTGTTGACGTCTTTCAGGGTTACTGGAATCGATAAGGGAATCGTTTGCAAAAATGGCAAACAATTCCAAGGAATTGAAACAGTGGGAACCGGTTCTCAACAAGAACCGGGTTTCGATACCCAGCCCTACATGGTAGTCAGGCGAGCAGGTGGAACAGACAGAAGGGAAGCTGATGAAGAGCGAAGTGTACGAGGGGGTGAGTATGTATGGAGATATGGAGGAGCAAGGTTATGAAGCGCTTTGAAAGTAAGAAGCAGGATCTTGAAATTGACACAGAGGTGAACTGTACCTCGCTTACTACATCCAAGATCAAATGACACATCCAAGATCAAATCATCGCGCCAACTTTGAACTTGCTAATCCGGTTCTCCGAACACACCTGTTGTTGACGATTAGTATAGCTGGATGAAGTAATCTGAGATCACTGGGTGGCTTAAAAGGGGCTACGCATCGATAGTAGAACCACTGATGGGCAACCCTGTGATTGGTCGGCGAAGATGTCGAAGGAGCGCGCTCAGTATTTTTCGGCAGCAGAGCAAGAACTCTTGATTGAGGGATTTCAGGAGTTTCAGAGTTCAATTAAAACGCAAGGGAACACTGCAAAGGCTGCAAAAGCAAGGAGAGAGGGCTGGCAGAAAGTTGTTGACAAATTAAACTCGTAAGTAATTTATTATATTATATTACACTAGAAAAATTAGCATTTCCTGCGAAAATGCAGTGTGGATGCTTTAAAGCTGAAGCTGTCTGCTGAAACTAGCAGAAAAAGCTGAAAAGTTGCAAAAATTGTAAAAACTTTGCAGAAGCAAAGGAACTTTGCTAAAATGTAGTATCTTAGAACTGCAATATCTTAGAAGAAATAGAATACTTGGCAGAAATACAATAGCATAGCAGAACTTAGCAGAAATATTGTAACTTATCAGAAACACGATAACTTCTCAAAAATACAAGAATTTAGGAGAAATAGTATAAGATAACAGAAAGAATATATTTAGCCAAACATTCTTAAACATTACAGAAATACTATGATTTAGAAAAACAGTACAACATAGCAGAAATGCTGTGATTTACCAGAGACACTGTAATATACTATGAATATTGTAATTTTAAATAAATACTATGTTTTAGCAAAAATACTCCAGTTTAGCAGAAATATTATAACATAGCAGAAATACTACTCTATAGCAGAAATGCTATATTTAGAAAGAAAAATATAATATAGTAGAAATACTATGATTTAGCAGAAATCCTACAATATAGCTTAATAACAATGATTTAGAACAGATACTATGATTGAGCAGAATAGTAATAACTTAAGTGAAAATATTGGAAATGTAAAATGACAAGCTGAATAAAAAGTAACATGGTTAAGTTCACTCAAAACTAATTTTTGTTCACCTGTGAAAAAATAAAATAAAAATACATTTAGAAATACAAATAACAACAGCCAACAGATACACACAAAATCAAATATGGATACACAAATTAACAAATACACACAAATCAAATATGGATACACAAATGTACAGACACACACACACACACACACACACACACACACACACACACACACACTATGCCAGTCAACCAGTCTGAATATATTATATTTTTTTCCAACAATGAGATGCTGCCCTGAAAAGGCTCTTTGTGTGTGTCTTTCTCTCTCTCTCTCTCTCAACACACACACACACACACACACACACACACAGCATCAGCAAGTGAACAGGGGCTGTTAACAGCATGTTTATCGGTAAGTCAAACAGCTGTGAGATTCTCAATTTGAATCCACCAATCAGAGGGGCTGTGTGCTTTTTCCTGCCAAAACTGGTGCATCAAGTGCAGGCTTTTACAGCACAGAGAGAGACAGGATTTTTGCAGTCTATTTCTCATAGTGAGGACTCCCCTAAAACAAACAGCCATGAATTCCTAACTGTAGGGGCTAAAACGGTCATTCTTAGACCGTTGTGTTCAGAAGACATGGGAAAATCTTGAAATGTTGACGATTTAAAATAAAAATATGAAATATCATAGATATATGACATAGATGATTGGTTGTCTTAGAAGCCATGAATGCCCCAATATGCAAATTTGAATGTGCAAGGCCTCAGATATGATTGGCTGGCTGGGAAGCCATGACGGCAACAATATGCAAATTTGAATGTGCAAGCCATCGGATA
>JAQSNX010006062.1:0-91446 GCA_029532605.1 Oreochromis grahami | reverse complement strand
TTTATAAGAGACCTTCTGTTAGCCAAATATCCACTAGATCATTAGGTAGCCAAACATACAAACGGGTGTTTTTTCAAAGCCATCTATTGCCACTTTGTGTGGCTCAACTAAATACATGATTCAACCAGCAAAGTTAAACAACAGGGATTACACTACAGATTTGACTTGTGAGGCCATCATGGTAACATTCTTCCACCATATGCTTATGAGGTTTGTAAATGTTATATTAATGTTAAAATGTGTTTTTCATGTCGTATATTACATGAGTCAGTGGTATTCTGTTAGTACAGGGAACCTTGCATTATTTTATTTTGTAAAATAAAATAAATTTAAGTCCAAAGACATGCAGTTTGAGGGGATAGGTTAATTGGATAATCCAAATTGTCAGTAGGTGTGAATGTGAGCGTGAATGGTTGTCTGTCCCTGTGTGTTGGCCCTGCGACAGACTGGCGACCTGTCCAGGGTGTACCCCGCCTCTCGCCCTATGACAGCTGGGATAGGCTCCAGCGCCCCCCGCGACCCTGGAAAGGATAAGCGGAAGCGAATGGATGGATGGATAAATAAAAATAAAAAAAGCTCCACACCAGTCTGCATCCATCCTTTATATTACCCCAATCTTGTGGCCGAATGTAAAGGACAACAGGCTATTGTTGCTGAAAGTTGGGCTTGTTTCATACTGATACATACCGTGGCAGTCTCCATTTATGGGTGTGTTCATCTCACTGTGTTAATCACTGGATCTGGACAAGCTGACAGGCCAACAGCTTTTTTCTAATGATTTGCACATACATATTTTGGATAAATCTTTGGTCTTTCACGGTAAACTCAAATGAAACCAGCATGTACAAGCTGCTGTTGGCTGTGCTTTCACTGCTCTGAGATCAGCTACAATATACACTTGGTATGGAAAAACAACTAGCATAAGCACTTTCAGATTAGTGATGTCAATTTATTTAGTTGATTAAATAAGTTTAACCCTCCTAGATATGGACATTTAACCACGCCGCACAATCCTCAAGCCTTTTCATTTAGCTGACGTTTTTGATTAATATATCCATCCATCCATCCATCCATCCATTCGCTTCCGCTTATCCTTTTCAGGGTCGCGGGGGGGGCGCTGGAGCCTATCCCAGCTGTCATAGGGCGAGAGGCGGGGTACACCCTAGACAGGTCGCCAGTCTGTCACAGGGCCAACACACAGGGACAGACAACCATTCGCACTCACATTCACTCACACATTCACACCTAGTGGCAATTTGAATTATCTAATTAACCTATCCCCACAAGTTGCACAAGTTTTTGATTAATATATATTAATATAATTTTTTAAAATCAAGATTTAGCCTGTGTTTCTAAGCTTAGCAACAACCTTTTCCCCCCCAGAGATCTGTGGTCCTTAAAAGATTAAACGATTGACATATGATTTAAAGAATAAGAATTTAAATTCTTTAGTCAGGAAGGAGTGCAGAAAGGTGAAGATGTCTAAGCAGAGTGCTGAAAGGCACAAATTCAATTCAATACAATTTATTTATATAGCACCAAATCACAACAGTTGCCTCAAGGTGTTTTACAATGTAAGCTAAAGACCGTACATTAATAGAAAGAAAAACAAATGGTATGTTTTAATTTTATCTAATTTATCTAAGATGATGACAAATGTTTGTATTGGGGATTATCTTTCTGTAAAAGTCACTGCATGCCACTGCTTTAAGTGCATTTAGTTTTTATTAATGCTCACTTTGGTTTTTTATATAAACAACTGCCAGATGAAAATGAACTTGCATATAAAGTTGTTTCCTGCAGATGAGTCGAAGACAAACAGACTCAACAGAAGTTTTTACCCACAGGCTGTCAAACATGCCCTACCTCCACCCTGATTGGAGGATAACTGCACTGCCAACACTCATGGACATTACACCTTATTTATAAATCGTACTTCTGTTTATACTCAATGCAACCAACACCCTTACCTCTTTAAACTGTATTTATTATAACATTATTTAGTATAGTTCCAACAGCACCCCCCCCCCCCCACTCAATGTGCAATATCACTGATCACACTGCACCTCTCAATGCACCTGCTAGTTAGATGGCATGTATGTGTATGTATATAGATGTAAGCGTGTATGTGGAAATATGTGTGTGTATGCATGTACGGATGCAAATATGTATATATACATATATGTATGTATGTGCGTGTATGTTTGCAGGTGTATGTATAACTTGTACATATCTTTCTTGTGTAAATGTAAATTTGTCATTGTGTAAATACTTACGCTATTGTGTACTTCACACACATGGAGAGATGCCAAACTGCCTTTCACTGTTCTTGTAACAGTGACAATAAAAAGCTATTCTATTCTATTCTATTCTATGAGTGGAGAGCAACATCAGAAAAAAGAGAGCTCACAATTGGAAATTTCAGCAATAAGCGTGCCTCAATCCAGTTTCTACATTACCTGTTAGGAAACAAACCCTTTGGAATCACAAGCTTTGAATGAAGAGCCGATCCGACCCTTTGTATAGTAGAAACTGGTAGATCCAAGACTTGTTAGAATAAAAAAAAAAAAAAAAAACCACAAACAAACAAACAAACAAAGAAAAACATGCGAGTGCATGTTACCGACCTTGTCGTTGTTTTCTGGGTTGGAGCTGTGGCCGTCACCATACAGCAGGGCATACTGTCGCCATATCTCAGCGTCACTGCTGTGGCGAGAACTGACCCGACCTAGGAGCTCCTTCAGTTTGGACTGGAGGGCTCCTGCCTGCTCACCTTGGCTGTCTGTCAAGTTCTCAACAACTGCTTTCACCAAGATCTGCAGAATCTGACAGGAAAAAAAAAAAAGTTTAAACATCATGGAAGATCTGATTTACTGATTTCAATGTGTTGCTACATCGTTTAATCACTGTTAATCCAACCAGCAACGTTGCTCAAGATCATTAAAACTCCAATGACTGAGAGGCTGGATGGAAAATAATGGGCTTATGGGAAATGCGGTTTTCAGTTTTTAAACTTGAATTTGTGATGGTATTACAGAAGACTTTACATAAATAGAGTTACTAGTCTGCTCATGGCTTAATGGTAATTATGCCATTACCACAGTTAGTACAGTTATTAGTACAATAAATAAATAATACATTAAAAAATAAATCAATGAAAAACAACTAACACAAGGCAAAAAACTTCTGCCTGTAATACTTAAGCGTAACCTTGGAAAACAGATGAGTAATCAGAGGCCATTTCCACCAATAGAGTTTTGGTCTGATCATAAACTAAGCCAATCATAAATTTTTAAGTCATTCTAAGTCTGTTGCAACATCTAGGTTTAAGCCACCTTCTTGGTATGACTGGGTGTAAATCTTATGGCTAGCCAGGAGCCAAAGTCAAAATTAGTACCGATATTAGGCATCCCATGTTGACTTTACAACAAGCAAACTTTTAGGTGGTAAGGACAAAAAGCCATCAGCTGGACATATACAAACATGAGGCGATTAAAGGTTTCAATAGCTGTCATAGTCAGGTCCCATCTTACCTTAAGGACCTTATAATACGGTATCAAACCATTAGAGCACTTTGCTCTGAGACTGCAGGCTTACTTGTGAGTATTCAAAAGGAGAATGGGGCGCCTTTGCTGTGGAAGCAACCGAGTTGCTTCCACAGAAAAGGCACCAATTCTCTCTTGGATTGGATTCAGGAGACAGACACCTTCTCTACTTTTAAAATTAGGCTTAAAATGTTCCTTTTTGATAAATAGTTAGGGTTGGATGAGGTGACCCTGAATCCTCCATCAGTTACTGTGCAATAAACTTGCTGGTGGCTATCATGGAAGATATGATTTACTGATTTGTGTTACTGCACCCGTTAATCACCGTTAATGTACTGGTACAACTTTGCATGTAGGGCCTTTACCTTACAATACTAAGAGAATTTAGGTGACTGTTGTGATTTGGCACTTTCTAGATAAAAATTGACTCGAAATTGATTGAGCCTTGTTCTGTTGCACATTTCTTGCTTTTAAAAGGGATTAAGATTCCTGCTGAAGTATCAGGGTGTGAAATTAGGTGGAAAAGTACTCATTTCTGTGTTGAGAGAAAACAAGAATAACATGGGTAACAGGCAAAACGTTTCTAGGAAGTTCATTTCAAGTTCTATCCACAAATGGAAAAGAAGAAAATCTCCCTGTGCACAGTAACTGTAAGGAAATGAATGCATTTGCCTGTATATACCCCATTTAACCCCATGAAGCACATTCTGCTGCAGATTTCTAGCTGTTAAAAGGGAGTTTTTCCTTTCCAGCATCAAGTGCTTGCTTATAGGGGTTTCGTCTAATTGTTGGGGTTTCTCTGTATTATATATGGTCTTTACCTTACAGTATAAAGGGCCTTGAGGCAACGGTTGCTTCAGTTTGTTACTGTATAAATAAATCTAAAATTAAAATATATGTCTGATCTTACTGAAGCGCCATCTCTGCACTGCAGTTTGTGTTGCACCACAACTCAGCCCCCCCCCCTTTTTTTAAAGTCAGCTGACAAAATTGTATTCATTTTGAATTTTTATTTCTTTGTGCAGTGTGACTCAATGTGTTGTTCTGACATGAGCTTGGCAGAATCTAATGCGCAACTTTATGCTAACCTTACCGTAACATATGCATAGCATTTCCTTTATCCGTTTCCCTGTGACTGGCACTCGTAAGCTTCGTAGATATCAGGTGTCAGATCATATTCTTAAAAATGTTCTGAAACCCAGTGGCAGAAACGCTGACTGGCATTATTCTCATCCATGGACATAGGGAGATTTTCCAAGTTTTCCACCTCAGTGGGTAACAGAGGAGTGAGTGCAGTGTCAGCATCAGTCTGAAGATATTTTGTCTTTCTGGTCATTCATTTGTCTATTTTGCCTCATTGCCCTGAGCATTTGATTTCGTTAGAACTTTGAGTTCTAATAAAGATGGCTCACTAACAAAATGTAATGACTTGTGGCTATAATAGAGCCTAGGTCACAATAACTGGACCATGTTCTGGATTCAAACCCCGACCTGTTAATAGAATTTGACAGACCATTTCACATATTGACAGTAACATTACTTTAATCTACACAGCCTTTGCCTTTGGTCTTTACAGACACTGTGTGTCCTCAGGAAACACACAAACCAACCGTGTACTTTATAATTCATCCCAGAGGAACCAGGGATAGAACGACCAACCTTCTGATCAGTAGATGACCTGGTCTACCTCCTGAGCTACAGCGACCTCATATGAAAACAGAAAACTCCACAGTGGGACAAGGTGCAGAAGTAAGTCATGGAAACCGACAAAGAGGAGCTGATGATCTGCTGATTTACTTGTGAAATGTAATTAATAAAAAAGAAAAAAGGAAAATAGATTTTCATTATTTTTTAAATTAAGCACTTTAGTAAAGGCACCTTTTAAAAAAGCTTTTATTTTTGAATAATAATAATAATAAGTATTACTGGAGTACCCTCCAGGTTAGTGTTAACATCAAATGAATAACAATTCATTCATTAAAAATATTAATTAAAAGTAAACATTGTTGACATGCTGTTGAATTTGAATTTTTTTGTTGTTTTTTTTGACAGTCAGCAGCTAACTATGTTCAGACACTGATACAAGTGGAAGGCTACTTCAAAAATACATTGCACTGAATTATAAAAGCATCTTTGTCTGAGAAAATTTTCTCTAACTGGACCTCCTTAAAAAAATTCCTTGCATATCCACATAGAGCAATCCACCATTGCATTTAGCTGTGGTTTTTCTATAAAGTCGGCTTCAGAGGGCCCGGTGGCGCCAGTGTTCGGCAGCCTCGCCTCTGTCAGTGCGCCAGGGTGGCTGTGGCTACAATGTAGCTTGCCATCACCAGTGTGTGAATGTGTGTGTGAATGGGTGGATGACTGGATATGTAAAGCGCTTTGGGGTCCTTAGGGACTGTTAAAGCGCTATACAAATATAAATACAGGCCATTTACCATTTACCATTTCAAAGATGGAAACAAACCACATTGAACAGATGATGATGATTAGGCCAGCCAGCAAGCAACCCTTCAATCCCTGAAAAAATACCTTCTCTGCTGAACTCCATCTTATTTCTGCCATCTACCAGTTCCCCAACCCCCACCAGTTAGTGAACCATCTGCCAGGTTGCACTGCAGTCACAATTAAGATAAATCAACTGGAAGTCTATGGAGCAGAGACTGTAACATCATGTTAGACAACCTGCAAAACACTTCAGAGGTGTGCTGACGGACACATCTTCTACATCTGTTCAAACTCCAACACACAAAGTTCCAGGGTAGGCCAAAAAGCACAGACGCAAAGACCCACATGAGATTTTAAGAGGGTAATCTGTGGTTCAGTCCGTTTGTGAATGTAGCAGTGCAATTACATCTGTAAGTATTAGTTTTGGTATTTTTTACTGTCACTCTGGTGAAAAGTGATATATAAAGGAAAAAATGGACATTATAGAAAATACAGAAGACTGTCACATTATCCATTGGTTTCTGAACTTTACCTTTTAAAGCCTTATGTGTTTTTATTATTCAAATGTTTTTATTACATAAAAAGCACATAAAATTAATTGGAATAATTTAACAAGAAAAAAGATCGAGTAGAGGATTAAAGCAGGAAAAAAGGCAGGAGTTGAATGCAAAGAAAATGCCACAAATGAAGAAGGATGGCTGTCAGAAGCTACTCTTAAGGAAGGGAAACAATCAGGACAGGCAGGTGTATGAATATTACACAGGAACTGGACTGAATATCAACAGCACAGGTCATATGGAATAATGAATCCAAACTGGAAATTGTCAAATGACTGTAATTATGTATAGATGAGGTCAGGAGAGCATTATAAGTGTCAGCAGCCATCTGTGAAATACAGTGGAGCTTCTATCAAGGTTTAGGGCAGCACTCAAAGTCAAACAGATTGACCTGGATTTAAAACAAAGTTGAACAGACATGTGGGCAGTCGGTCGGTCACGCCTGGCCTTTGCAGAGCCTGAATCTCAACATTAGTGGAGCAGTGTGGTGTTATCTTATATTATGGTGTTCCACAGGGTTCAGTGCTAGGACCAATTCTATTTACATTATACATGCTTCCCTTAGGCAGCATCATTAGAAGACATAGCATAAATTTTCACTGCTATGCAGATGACACGCAACTCTATCTATCCATGAAGCCAGATAACACACACCAATTAGTTAAACTGCAGGAATGTCTTAAAGACATAAAGACCTGGATGGCCGCTAACTTTCTGCTTCTTAATTCAGATAAAACTGAGGTTATTGTACTCGGCCCTGAAAATCTTAGAAATATGGTATCTAAGAAGATTCTTACTCTGGATGGCATTACCTTGGCCTCCAGTAATGCTGTGAGGAACCTTGGAGTCATTTTTGACCAGGACATGTCCGTCAACGCACATATTAAACAAATATGTAAGACTGCTTTCTTCCATTTGCGCAACATCTCTAAAATTAGAAATATCCTGTCTCAGAGTGACGCTGAAAAACTAGTTCATGCATTTATTACTTCCAGGCTGGACTACTGTAATTCACTATTATCAGGATGTCCTAAAAACTCGCTGAAAAGCCTTCAGCTAATCCAAAATGCTGCAGCAAGAGTCCTGACAGGGACTAGAAAGAGAGAGCATATTTCTCCTGTTTTGGCTTCCCTTCATTGGCTTCCTGTTAAATCCAGAATTGAATTCAAAATCCTGCTCCTCACATACAAGGTCTTAAATAATCAGGCCCCATCTTATCTTAATGACCTTGTAGTACCATATCACCCTATTAGAGCACTTCGCTCTCGCTCTGCAGGCCTACTTGTTGTTCCTAGAGTATTTAAAAGTAGAATGGGAGGCAGAGCCTTCAGTTTTCAGGCCCCTCTTCTGTGGAACCAGCTTCCAGTTTGGATTCGGGAGACAGACACTATCTCTACTTTCAAGATTAGGCTTAAAACTTTCCTTTTTGCTAAAGCGTATAGTTAGGGCTGGACCAGGTGACCCTGAATCCTCCCTTAGTTATGCTGCAATAGACGTAGGCTGCCGGGGATTCCCATGATGCATTGAGTTTTTCCCTTCCAGTCACCTTTCTCACTCACTATGTGTTAACAGACCTCTCTGCATCGAATCATATCTGTTATTAATCTCTGTCTCTCTTCCACAGCATGTCTTTATCCTGTTTTCCTTCTTTCACCCCAACCGGTCGCAGCAGATGGCCGCCCCTCCCTGAGCCTGGTTCTGCCGGAGGTTTCTTCCTGTTAAAAGGGAGTTTTTCCTTCCCACTGTCGCCAAAGTGCTTGCTCATAGGGGGTCATATGATTGTTGGGTTTTTCTCTGTATTTATTATTGTGCTATCTACTGTACAATATAAAGCGCCTTGATTTGGCGACTTTTGTTGTGATTTGGCGCTATATAAATAAAATTGAATTGAATTGAATTGAATCTTGACAGACAATAGAACAAAAGGCAGCCAAGATTCAAGGAAGAGCTTTGGACCATTCTTCGAGAAGCCTGGAGTCAGAGTCAGACTGCAGCGGTTCGGGGATGAATTCTACCCCACCCCCCAAAAAAGTGGTTGCTACACAACTACTTGCAATCTGTTGCTTGATATTTAAACAAAAATACAATTACCAATTTTTCCTAGTTGCAAGGAGGTTGTGGTCCTGTTCTCACTCTAGTGTGACTGAGCTATTATTAGTCACAGTTGATATGACTAAACACTCCTTTTATTGCACTCCTTAAATGCGCAATTTCATTCTCTTTTCCGCGAAAGGGCTGTGGTGTTAGGTTGTCTGTAGGAGATTGTCAGTCATTATTAAACTGTTCATGAAAACTGTGTTCTGAGAAGATATTTAAAAATGAGGAGGCAAACAGAGAACTAAAGACTGAGTGAGCTGCTCTGAAGCTGCTGCTGACCTTTTCAACCTGTGTGCTTTGACATCTGCTAGCCTTATTGATGAGGCTGACCAGGACACAACCTGCATTAATGATCATTCTGGTTGCTTAAAACAGAGAAGACAAACAGGGACACAACAAAAGAGAGGAAAAAAGAAGATCATGTATTGTGGGATAAATGTGACTCTGTATATTTAATTCCGAGGCCCACAGGATCTCTGAGTCAGAGCTGTGATTTTTATCCATTCCCATTAGGCTGGAAGATGTCTTCTTTAAAGTTAATTGCTCAAAACTACTTGAGTAAAATGACTGCAGGGCTGAAGCAGACCATTAATAATGGAAATACTACCACTGGCTGTCTCGCCTTGTTTATTCAAAGCTGATGGTTAATTTCTTATTTAGAATTCATCAGTTGCTGTGCAATTAATGAACTGTGACTAAAAGAGGCTTCTCCTTCAGTGTTTCTAAATGACTCGGCATGAGTGACCACAGTGAAAAAGATTAACAGTTTCACCTGCTCGGTGTGTTGTGATTGGACAACAAATCACATCTTCTCCCTCTCACAAAACTCTGAGACTTTGCACAGAGTAGAAGAGATGGATAAAGCCAAAACGCTGAACTTGAGCAAAGTATTCCATAATTTAGAGAAATGTATATCTTTTGTCTCAAAAGTTTCCTTTCAACACAGACAAAGCTTCATTTACAGACGGTCAGTTAATTAGTGCAACTTATTAAGAGCAATGCAAGGTGCTAAGCAAAGGGACCACTTCTTGCTGTCTCATGTGTTCAAGTCAGAGATTTTTATTTGTTATTTTTGACCATGGCGAGCTAAACCTAACAGATTTCAGGAGGCATAGATTGCCCCTGAGAAGCTTTATCCAGCCAGGTATAATTTGTTGTTTGCCAAGCTGTGTCTCATTAGACACGCATCCTAGAATAAATGTTTTCCCCATACTACATGTAACAAACGAATAGAGTAAGTGCAGCCACGTACCTGGATGTCCTTGTAGTTCTCCCTCAGGTCCATAAGACGGTGGTATGCCTTGATGGCTTCAGCAAAATCTCCAATGTCAGTGCTAACAACAATAAAGTTCTCCCAGATCTGCCAGTGTTCGTAATTACACTTAAGGGCTTCCTGCAGGGTTCGAAAAGCCTTATTTCTGCCAATGACAAAAAGGAGAGACGAGTTAGAATTTGTTCAGCACATTTAATGATCTGAGTTCTAGGAAGTTCTAGGCTTGGTTCATTTCAGAACTGCTTGTACTTAACTGGCAGTAGAACTAACCAGGTATTAATTAAAAACTCGCCTGCTTTGCTTCTGTTTCAGGCCCGAACGGACAGAAGGCTGTTGTCAAGGGCTAAAAGTCTACCTCTGTACCTGAAAAGCCTCTACAATCAGAAATTTAACAAAAACAAAACAAAACAAAAAACACAGAGGAGAGGCACGAACATGGGCGGGAATGGAGAACTTTACACTGTCCAGCAAAATGCTAGAGTATTTTGTGCTGTTTGAGCCTTTTAAACATTTTTAATGTATTTGTCTATCTGATGTACTCTGCATTTCAGTTTATCTGTACATTGTTTGTTTCAGATAGCAAAAAATAAATACATAAATAAATGTAAATACATAAATAAATAAATGACTGAGAAATAAATGTAAATACATAAATAAATAAATGACTGAGACAGTCTTCACAGCAGCATTCATTTATTCAGAGTGCATATGACAACAGAAAACTCCACAATGGGACAAGATGTGGAAGTCATGGAAACAGACTTAGGGTCTCTACAATATAAAGCACAATGAGGAGACTTCTGTTGTGATTTGAAGCTATTGAACTGAACTGAATAACAGACAAGAAATTTGGCCCAAAATGTTTCTTTTTCCTTTCAAATTACAACCATTTATAATGAACAAATATTTTTAACAGGCTGTTCTAATTTAAACGACTTGCATAAAACAACAGGGTTAAAATACACTACTGGTCAAAAGTTTTAGAGCACCCCAATTTTTCCAGTTATTTATTGCAATTCAAGTCGTTCGAGTCCAATGAATAGCTTGAAATGGAACAAAGGTAGGTAGTGAACCCCCAAAACTGAAAAATAATTTACATTTTAGAATTAGGCCTTTTTCAGGAAACACAACATGGGTTAACAATTTAAAGCTGTTCTGCAGCAATGGAGGTTGATCAAGCCTTGAAAGCTGGTGCTACTAATTCCTACAGCTGTTCCAACTTTTCTGGATTACTTACAGCCCCCTCTGTCTGCATAAAAGTGTGTTGGAACACACTGTGGTACCATATGCTCGTGAGCATCAGTCGAACGGTATTGTACTGCAGAAAGTAGTGTGGTGCTACAAAAATGTCGAGAAAAAGGTCATTAATAATGGAAGAGAGACAGACCATCATGACACTTAAAAAAATGTAGGTCTTTCCTACAGAGAAATCGCAAAGAAAGTCAAGGTGTCAGTCAGTACAGTTTCCTTCACCATCAAAAGGGACTCAGGTCTGCCTAGTTGGGTCAGGGGTTCATCCTACAGCAAGATAATGACCCAAAACATACATTCAAGCTATGCCAGAACTACCTCAAAAGAAATAAACAAGATGGTAAGCTTGAAAACATGGAGTGTCCAGCACAGTCTCCAGACTTAAACCCCATCAAGCTGGTTTGGGATGAACTGACATAAGAGTGATAGCAAAGCAACCTACAAGTGTCACACATTTATAGAAACTGGAAACGGATATGAGAAGAACTTTCTGAAGAATATTTGATTTCTATTGTAGAAAGAATGCCACGGGTCTGTTCAGCTAAATATCTGTTATCTGCCAAAGGTGGCTACTTTGAGGAGTCAGAAGTTTAAAATACATTTTGATTCCATTATTTTTTTGTTAATTCCAATTGATTATTTGTACTGTGCTTTCATTTTAGAGTGGAATGAGACATTAAACCGCATAATTTTCAATAAAAAACTGGAAAAAATGGGGTGTGTTCTAAAACTTTTGACCAGTAGTGTACGTTGATGCACATTTTGTAGTCCATCTTCTGGATATTGTAGCTTCAATAAGGTGGACATCCAGTGTCACGTTAAAAGAAGACTAGTGTAAGATAAGAAGGATAAGGAGGGACCTTAGGAATGCTCCCAGAGACTGTAGTTTAGAAATCTGAAGAGATAACTAAGGTGGGTGGTAAAATCCACTGGTAAAATGGTAAAATCCACTGGATAGTGTATGTCATTGTGTTTTAGAAACTAAATACCAGCAATAGCAATTTAGATAGATCTGGACAAACTTAGATGCACTCTCTGACCTTTCTGTCATCATCACCTTTGGGCACATTTATCCTGCCCAAGTTATTTTGAAAGACTACTGGAGCGTTTTCCAGTTTGCTGGTTGTGGATGGTTTCAAACACTTTGCTGCTTACGACAGAAATCCTATTGGACAAAACTCAACCCATTCTATTACCTGGCACACACGTTCTTACACCAACAAGTTTCCACTATGCACCACACTCATACTCACTTCATTTGGAGGCGAATGTAAGCTGTAGAAAGGTTGTTCCATGCTTCTGCATTCTGGATGAAGGTGGGTTACGGGGGTTGGGCGAGACAGGTCAGTGAGGGAAAGAAGACAGTGAGAAAAAGGAAGTAAAGAATAACAAAAAAAACCCACAAAACACAATTTTCAGGTTTATGCAAATAAAGAAAAGCTGGAGTGACTACTAAAGACCTCACCAAATGTAATGGTGTGTTAAAATGCGAGACGGCTAGCGTCTATATATTTGCCGTGCACTAATTGTTCTGAAACTCTTTTATGTGCCCTATGAACATAATTTTATTGAAACGTTCACTTTGTGAGGACCAAGCAGAAACAACCTCCAAGATTTAAAAATAATCAAAACTGCCACAAACTGCGTTATCTCAGTGAACACTTCAAGCTGACTTGAAAGTCGATCCTTAGAGACTCCCACAAACTTCACTGCATTTAAAACCATGTTTATAGCCTGTTTAAAACATTTTTTCCAGTGGTCTACAGAAAATTTCCCCTTAGTAACAGTTGTCTGCAGGGTGCCTGCTGAGGCGTCAAAATGTGGAGCTCAAAACAAAAAGACGCTGCTACAGTGGCAATGTTCACTGAACAGTGGTACATGCCATCCTGTAATGTCACCCACATCAACACAACCACTATGAACCACCTGCCAGATTTGCGTCCCTGTGACTTTGTCCAGTTCCCAAAAGTGAAAATCAAGTTAAAAGATTACAATTTTAGATGCAGTCTAAAGCTGTAGTTGATGCTTTGGACATTACTGAAATAAATTGCATGATTTATTTGTGTTAAAAAAATCTTCACACTAGCAGCCTCAAGCAAACCCACATTACTTGGCTATTAAAACTAAGGATGGACTTAGAGAAAATACATTATGTCAAAGAGTGTCCCTAAAAAGAAAGAGACTTCGTGTGTAGGTACTCACGTCTGGCTCCAGTCCCACACACCTCTGGAAGGCCTTAGCAGCTCCCTCATAGCCCTCCAGGGCAAAGTAGGCACAACCAAGAGAAAACCACACACCCAGCTGTGCGCACACACACACACACAAAAAAAAAGGTTTGTATTAAAGTGTTACCGTATTTTCACGACCATAAGGTGCACTTAAAAGTCTTAGATTTTCTTCAAAAAGTACGGCGCGCCCTATAGTGCAGTGCGCCCTGTGTGTTGTACACCATGAGAACGCTAAAGGGTGAAGTGTGGGCGTTGACTGTAGCGGTATATATGATCGCACATACCTGTATAAAAGAACAGGTATGTGCGTTATGCAGGACACTGTTGTTTTAACAACCCTGAAAATGGCAAAGAGACACGCTTACGAAGCAGAGTTTAAACTGAAGGCCATCAGCTACGCGGAGGAACATGGAAATCGAGCAGCAGTGAGAGAATTTAAGATTAACGAATCGATGGTTCGCAAGTGGAGGAAGCTAGAAAACAAGCTCCGGCAGGTCAAGAAAACGCAGCTGAGTTTCCGCGGACATAAGGCGAGGTGGCCCGAGTTGGAGGAAAGACTCTAGCGGTGGATCATCGAGCAAAGAACGAGCGGGAGAAGCGTTTCGACGGTCACCATTCGGCTAAAAGCAGTTTCACTAGCTGAAGAGATGAACATTGAACATTTCCAAGGAGACCCGTCTTGGTGCTTTCTTTTTTTGAAACGGTGCCATTTTTCCATCCGGACCAGGACTACGGTAGCGCAGCAACTTCCAGCGGATTATAAGGAAAAGCTGGCTATCTTCCGCTCCTACTGCAGCAAACACATCGGCGACAAAAACATCCAGCCCAGCCACATCACAAACATGGACGAGGTCCCGCTCACTTTTGACATCCCGGTGAGTCACACTGTGGAGAAGAAGGGGACCAGCACGGTAGCGATACGCACAACGGGGTATGAAAAGTCTTCTTTTACTGTTGTGCTTGGCTGCCATGCTAATGGACAGAAACTGCCGCCTATGGTAATTTTTAAGCTAAAGACTTTGCCTAAAGAGAAGTTTCTAGCAGGAATCATCATTAAGGCAAATGAAAAGGGCTGGATGGCTGAGGAAATGATGAAAGAGTGGCTGAGGGAGGTCTATGTAAGGAGACCAGGTGGTTTTTTCCACGCATCACCATCGCTCTTGATCTGTGACTCTATGCGTGCCCATCTCACAGCCGATGTGAAAAAACTAGTGAAACAAATGAACTGTGAGCTTGCTGTCATTCTGGGAGGCCTGACAAAGGAACTCCAACCACTGGACATCGGTGTGAACCGCCCGTTCAAAGTAAGGCTGCGAGCGGTGTGGGAGCGATGGATGACCAATGGAGACCACAGTTTCACCAAGAGTGGAAGGCAGCGCCGGGCGAGTTACGCCACAATTTGCCAATGGATTGTAGATGCTTGGGCTAACATGTCTGCTGGCACTGTTGTTCGAGCTTTCGCAAAAGCCAGCATCATTTCCGAGGAGCCGCACGGCACGGAAAGTGACTCTGACAGTGAAGAAAGTGAACCTGGAATGTTTGATGGAGATTTAGCGCAGCTGTTCAATTCAGACACAGAGGATTTCGATGGGTTTGATGATAAAAATGTGAGTACCAAACTCAGTTTTGCTCCTGCTTTATTTTTAAATATGCACACTTGTATGCTTGTGTGTTGTTGATGATGACGATTACCGGTAATAGAAATGTGAGTACCAAACTCATGTTTGCTCCCGCTTTATTTTTAAATACGCATACGGTACTTGTATGCGCCCTATAATCCAGTGCGCCTTATGTGTGTGTTAAATACAGTAATGGCACACATAACTGAGACTGCACCTTTTAGTGCGGTGCGTCTTATGGTCGTGAAAATACGGTAAGTTGAGGCACAGATATTTCCCTGAAATTACCTCAAGAAGTGTGTGTTAACAAAGTAAAGAAAGATAAAAATCCTGACCAGGCTGAGAATCTATCCCAGCTGTTCTGTTAATATGTACTTATGAATAGAGATGTTTTAATTAAATATCAGTGATCCCATTTACACTAATTACACTGATGGATTTTATTGTCCTCTCTGTGAATCGCTACCTTATCGTGGTGGAAGGGTTTGTGTGTCCCAGGGATCCCAGGGGCTATGCTGTCTGGGGGCTTTTGCCCCCTGGTAGGGTCTCCCATGGCAAATTGGTCCTGGGTGAGGGACCAGACAAAGAGCGATTCAGAAGACCCTTATGAGAAAAACATCGAGGGAACAGTTTACACTGCCCGGGATAGGGTTACCGGGGCCCCCGCCCTGGAGCCAGGCCCAGTTAGGGTGCCCGAGGGCGAGCGTCTGGTGGACGGGCCTTAGTCCATGGGGCCCGGCCGGGCACAGCCCGAAAAGGGGACATGGGCCCATCCACCACCCGCAGGAGGCGCTGTAGGGGTCGGGTGCATTGTGTCCCTGGCGGCGGCCGGGAGCGGAGGCCCTGGTGGATTGATCCCCGGCTACCAAGATTGGCAATTGGGACATGGAATGTCACCTCTGGTGGGAAGGAGCCTGAGATAGTGTGTGAGGTTCAGAGTTACTGGCTAGATTATAGTCGGGCTCACCTCTACGCATGTCTTGGGCTCTGGAAAAAGTCTCCTGGAGAGAGGCTGGACTCTGTCTCAGTCTGGAGTTACCCCTGGTGAGAGACGGCGGGCTGGGGTGGGTATTCTAATATCTCCTCGGCTTGCTGCCGGTACATTGGGGTTCTTCCCGGTGGATGAGAGGGTTTGTTTCCTGCGCCTTAGGGTCGGGAAACGGGTCTGGACTGTCATCTGCACTTATGCGCTGAGTAGCAGTTCAGAGTACCCAGCCTTCTTAGAGTCCCTGGGTGGGGTGATGGAAGGTGCTCCACCTGGAGACTCTGTTGTCCTACTGGGAGACTTCAATGCTCACGTGGGTAACGACAACGAGACTTGGAGGGGCGTGACTGGGAGGAACGGCCTCCCTGATCTGAACCCGAGTGGTGTTTTGTTATTGGACTTCTGTGCAAATCACAGTTTGGCCATAACGAACACCTTGTTCGAACATAAGAGTGTCCATAAGTGCACGTGGCACCAGGATGCTCTAGGCCGCAGGTCGATGATCGATTTTGTAATTGTATCACCAGACCTGCGACCATATGTTCTGGACACTCGGGTAAAGAGAGGGGCTGAGCTGTCAACTGATCACCACCTGGTGGTGAGTTGGATCAGGTGGCGGGGGAGGACGCTGGACAGACCCGGTGCACCTAAACGCGTAGTGAGGGTGTGCTGGGAACGCCTAGCAGAGGCCCCAGTCCGCGAGATCTTCAACGCACACCTCCGGCAGAGCTTCAACAGCATTCCGAGGGAGACTGGGGACATTGAGTCCGAATGGACCATGTTCAGCATCTCCATTGCCGAAGCTGCTGCATTGAGCTGCGGCTGCAAGGTGGTTGCTGCCTGTCGTGGTGGTAATCCCCAAACCAAATGGTGGATACCAGAGGTGAAGGGAGCCACCAGGCTGAAGAAGGAGTCCTATCGGGCTTGGTTAGCCTGTGGGACTCCAGAGGCAGCTGACAGGTATCGACAGGCCAAGCGGAATGCGGCTCGGGCAGTGGCTGAAGCAAAAACTCGGGTGTGGGAGGAGTTTGGAGAGGCCATGGAAAAGACTTTCGGACTGCCTCGAAGAGATTCTGGCAAACCGTCAGGCGTCTCAGGAGGGAAAGCGGTGCTCTACCTGCACTGTGTATAGTGCTGGCGGAGCGCTGCTGACGTCGACTGAGAAAATTGTCAGGCGGTGGAAGGAATATTTCGAGGACCTCCTTAATCCCACTGACACGTCTTCCGAGGAGGAAGCAGAGTTTGGGGATGAGGGGGATGACCCACCAATTTCCGGGTGCGAGGTCACTGAGGCAGTTAAACAACTCCTTGGTGGCAGAGCCCCTGGTGTGGATGAGGTCTACCCCAAGTTCCTGAAGGCTCTGGACGTTGTAGGGCTGTCCTGGTTGACCCGCCTCTACAATGTTGCATGAAGATCAGGGTTAGTACCCCTGGACTGGCAGACCGGGGTGGTGGTCCCCATCTTTAAGAAAGGGGACCGGAGGGTGTGTTCCATCTACAGGGGGATCACACTCCTCAGCCTCCCTGGGAAAGTCTATGCCAGGGTGCTGGAAAGGAGAGTTCGTCGGCTAGTCGAACCTCAGATACAGGAGGAACAATGCGGTTTTCGTCCTGGTCATGGAACACTGGACCAGCTCTTATCCTCTCAAGGATACTTGAGGGCGCATGGGAGTTTGCCCAACCAGTCTACATGTGTTTTGTGGACTTGGAGAAGGCATTCGACCGTGTCCCTCGGGGTGTCCTGTGGGAGGTGCTGCGGGAGTATGGGGTGTCTGGCCCATTGCTAGGGGCCATTCGATCCCTATACAACCGTTGCAAGAGCTTGGTCCGCACTGCCGGCAATAAGTCGGACTCGTTCCCGGTGGGTGATGGGCTCCGCCAGGGCTGCCCTTTGTCACCGATTCTGTTCATAATTTTTATGGACAGGATTTCTATGTGCAGCCAAGTGGCGGAGGGCTTTCACTTCGGTGGCCTCAGAATCTCATCTCTGCTTTTCACGGATGATGTGGTTCTGTTGGCTTCATCGGGTGATGGCCTCAAGCTCGCACTAGAACGGTTCGCAGCAGAGTGTGAAGCAGCGGGAATGAGGATCAGCACCTCCAAATCTGAGGCCATGGTTCTCAGCCGGAAAAGGGTGGAGTGCCCACTCCGGGTCGGAGATGAGTTCCTGCCCCAAGTGGAGGAGTTCAAGTATCTCGGGGTCTTGTTCGCGAGTGATGGGAGAAGGGAGCCCGAGATCGACAGATGGATTGGTGCTGCGGACGCTGCACCGGTCCGTTGTGGTGAAGAGGGAGCTGAGTGTAAAAGCAAAGCTCTCAATTTACCGGTCGATCTACGTCCCTACCCTCACCTATGGCCACGAGCTGTGGGTAGTGACCGAAAGAACGAGATCACGGATACAAGCGGCGGGAATGAGCTTCCTCCGAAGGGTGGCTGGCCTCTCCCTTAGAGATAGGGTGAGAAGTTCGGCCATCCAGGAGGGGCTCAGAGTAGAGCCGCTGCTCCTCCACATCAAAAGGCGCCAGCTGAGGTGGTTCGGGCATCTGACAAGGATGCCCCCTGGGCGCCTCCTGGGTGAGGTGTTCCGGGCATGTCCCACCGGGAGGAGGCCCCGGGGCAGACCCAGGACACGCTGGAGAGATTATATCTCTCGGCTGGCCTGGGAACGCCTTGGTGTTCCCCCGGATAAGCTGGAGGAGGTGGCTGGGGAGAGGGAGGTCTGGGCTTCTCTGCTTAGGCTGCTGCCCCCGCGACCCGGCCCCGGATAAAGCGGAGGGAGGGAGGGAGGGAGGGAGGGAGGATGATGGGGATGGATGGATGGATGGGTGGGGATGGATGGATGGATGGATGGATGGATGGATGGATGGATGGATGGATGGATGGATGGATGGATGGATGGATGGATGGATGGATGGATGGATGGATGGATGGATGGATGGATGGATGGATGGATGGATGGATGGATGGATGGATGGATGGATGGATGGATGGATGGATGGATGGATGGATGGATGGATGGATGGATGGATGGATGGATGGATGGATGGATGGATGGATGGATGGATGGATGGATGGATGGATGGATGGATGGATGGATGGATGGATGGATGGATGGATGGATGGATGGATGGATGGATGGATGGATGGATGGATGGATGGATGGATGGATGGATGGATGGATGGATGGATGGATGGATGGATGGATGGATGGATGGATGGATGGATGGATGGATGGATGGATGGATGGATGGATGGATGGATGGATGGATGGATGGATGGATGGATGGATGGATGGATGGATGGATGGATGGATGGATGGATGGATGGATGGATGGATGGATGGATGGATGGATGGATGGATGGATGGATGGATGGATGGATGGATGGATGGATTTCATTGTCTTGCCGGATGTCTAAAAATCTGAACATGTAACTGCATTTTGAACTAATTAAATTCTTGACTAAATCTGCTTGCTGGGCCTGTGGCACAAACACATGCATGCTCTAATGCATGGCTGTATAATGGTAACCTTGTACATGTCTATTATCCAGTTCCACTGATCGAAGCTTTCAGGCAGCGTTTCCCTGCCAGCTGGATCACTAGGTTGTAGTGTTCTTTGACATCTTTCAGGTGCTTTCACAAAGAAGATCTTGTGCTAGCAGTTAGACATACTTTACTGAGTTGGACTGCAATTGGTAACAAAACTTCTGTTATGTCGCCAGTTGCATTGCACTCTAACAGCCTCCTCAACAGGACCACAGTCACCAACCGCAGTCCAGGATGG
The DNA here is from genome assembly GCA_029532605.1 of Oreochromis grahami. Classification (NCBI taxonomy): domain Eukaryota; kingdom Metazoa; phylum Chordata; class Actinopteri; order Cichliformes; family Cichlidae; genus Oreochromis; species Oreochromis grahami. The sequence goes on along the minus strand of JAQSNX010006062.1, from coordinate 71,658 downwards.
TGGAGTTGAAATTCATCTGCAGGATTCTAGACTCATTGAATTTACGCCTCAGCCAAACTAAATCTGTGGAAAACACTGAAAGGTGAACAGGGACCAGTGTAGAGACTACAGTACTGGCCCAGCATTTTAACCACCTGTAGGTCTGACCCATTCTTACAAATGTAATAGTGATCACTGACACACTAAACTTCTTGTACAGTTGAGATAAAGGCACTATGGTTCAAAATAATTCATTCTTGCGCACTGCTGAACATGAGAAAAAGTTTTAAAAAAGTAACTTATTATTAAACTTTATAGACAAATGTGAGAGAATGATGATTTGCTTGTACCTGCATGCTGTTGATTTTGAGTGACTGCTCAAAGCAGTTGACGCACTGCTGGAACTCCTTGTGGCGGAGGTGTAGCAAGGCTTTGGAGCGCATAGCTCTGGCGCTGCGCTGACCTGAGAGCTCCCATGCACAGTCGTAGTACTGATGGTCCCTCAAGATGTCTCCTAGTAGACAGTACAGACTAGGTGTCTCCTTCTTCTCCAGCTCCCTGCGCACAATCTCCTCAGCCTGAGCACAGATAGAGAAGAACAAAGGTGAGATCAGATGAGACATGTGAAACTGCATTCAGGTGCCGTTGTTGTCCAAACCTATCCTAACAACATGAACACTAATATCTACCTATGTAAGATGTTAGGAACAGATGGAATATACCTCAGCGCTGACCCTTCTGAATGCTTTCTAACTTAATCTATAATTTAATACAATCTTAGAAACAATGCATTTTTCTTTTCAATATAGGTACTTGCTTACATAAGTTAACTAATCAGGTTAACCATTAATAGCTTAATTTAATGTCAGGATGGCCACTTAATTATAAGTCAGCCTAAAAGAAAGATGAGCTTTTGTGATATATCAAATTAATCATGTATATAACAGCAAAATTTGTTCTACCTTATAAAACCCTTGTCGTCATTTCTTGGAGCAACAAAAAGTAAAACAAATACTTGGCATTTTATATGAGGATAGGTCAGAGGCAGCAGGCACACATCTCACCAGCTCAGACTAGGCTTGTGAGGTATTTAACATGTAGTCCATAAGCATGTCTCAAATACATGTGAATGGTAACTGTTCTGGCTCCCCAAGAGTCGCCCTATATATTATGTGGTGTTAAATAGGTTCATAGAGTCTTTATTTGGCAGCACAGTGGCACGGTGGTTAGCACTGTTGCCGCACAGCAAGAAGGTCCTGAGTTCAATTCCACCATCAGGCCGGGGTCTTTCTGTGTGGAGTTTGCATGTTCTCCCCGTGTTTGCGTGGGTTCCCTCCGGGTACTCCGGCTTCCTCCCACCGTCCAAAGACATGCAGCTTGTGGGGATAGGTTAATTGGATAATCCAAATTACCACTAGGTGTAAATGTGCGAGTGAATGTGAGCGTGAATGGTTGTCTGTCCCTGTGTGTTAGCCCTGCGACAGACTGGCGACCTGTCCAGGGCGTACCCTGCCTCTCGCCCTATTACAGCTGGGATAGGCTCCAGCGCCCCCCGCGACCCTGAAAAGGATAAGCGGAAGCGAATGGATGGATGGATGGAGTCTTTATTTGTTTTGGGGGCATTTTTACACTCTCAGTTTTATTTTGACATCCTACCGGAAGTGGCGCCTATTGCTACTTCCTGCCTGCCTTTGCTACCTTTTAAGCCAGCACAGTCTGTTAGTTGGCAGTAATGTTGTATTTTACTATTGTGTGTTTGGCACTAACTGCTGTGAGTTGCTTGTGAGTCTCTTGGGATTTGCTGACTCTTGGTGGCGCTGTCACTTGGTGTTCGCTCGCTCTGTGGTAGAGTATCACTTCCTGTTCCTGCTCAAACACAGTGGTGTCTCTGAGTAGCTTTTCTGCTTAGCAATTTAATTTAAATCTTTTGATACATCCCTTTTTCATAGTATAATCTTAACGTGCTTCATCTGAATCACCCTTTCTGTGTACTCACTACCTAATTTATAGCCAAAGTATTCACTCACTGTCTCTTTACTGTTTTGCTAGCTTAGCTTAGCTTAGCTAGCCGACTGTTAGCACCATGGCTACTTCACCTGTCCCTCCTGCACTTTCCTGCTCATTGTGTCAGATGTTTAGTTACTCCTCGGCCTCCTTTAGCAGTAATGATACTTGTAACAAATGTAGCATATTTGCAGCTCTGGAGGCCAGGATTACTGAATTGGAGACTCGGCTTCGAACCCTTCATTCACCCGTAGCTAGCCAGGCCCCTGTAGCTGGTGCAGCCGAAGATAGCGTAGGCCCCGCTAGCTGTTCCCCGGCAGACCCCAAGCAGCTGGGGAAAGAGGGCGGCTGGGTGATGGTGAGGAGGAAGCATAGTCTTAAACTGAAGCCCCAGGTACACCACCAACCTGTTCATGTGTCTAACCGTTTTTCCCACTCGGCGACACACCCGCCGGGGGTCAAACTCTGGTAATTGGTGATTCTGTTCTCAGACATGTGAAGCTAGAGACACCGGCAACCATAGTCAATTGTCTTCCAGGGGCCAGAGCAGGCGACATTGAAGGAAATTTAAAACTGCTGGCTAAGGGTAAACGTAAATACAGTAAGATCATAATTCACGTCGGCAGTAATGACACCCGGTTACGCCAATCGGAGGTCACTAAAATCAATATTGAATCGGTGTGCAACTTTGCCAAAACAATGTCGGACTCTGTAGTTTTCTCTGGTCCCCTCCCCAATCAGACCAGGAGTGACATGTTTAGCCGCATGTTCTCCTTAAATTGCTGGCTGTCTGAGTGGTGTCCCAGAAACGATGTGGGCTTCATAGATAATTGGCAAACCTTCTGGAGGAAACCTGGTCTTGTTAGGAGAGACGGCATCCATCCCACTTTGGATGGAGCAGCTCTCATTTCTAGAAATATGGACCAATTTATTAAACCCCCCAAAATATGACTATCCAGAGTTGGGACCAGGAAGCAGAGTTGCAGTCTTACACGCCTCTCTGCAGCTTCTCTCCTCCCGTTACCCCCCCCAAAAACTCATCTCCATTGAGACTGTGTCAGTAGGGCTGGGTATCGTCACTGATTTCTAGAATCGATTCAATTCCGATTCACAAGGTCCTGAATCGATTCGATCCACGATTCGATTTAATTCGATTCGATTCGATTCAATTCGATTTGAATCTGGGAACTTTTGACAGTCAGAAATATTATAATTCAGATCAGTACATTTACATATTGTTGTATCAATAAAAAGGAAGCTGACACACGCAAGACTTATGAAAGGTGTGAGCGTCACAGCAAAGTGTCAAAGTAGTTAAAGATAAAACACAGAAAAACATGAAGGTGATTTTCCTGGCCTGGGATTTTATAAAAAATATTCTGCAGTACATCAAAAACGAAAGAAACTAATTAATCAACAGCGGTTTTATTAGAGACACGGCTGAGCGTTTCGCATTTTGCATAATTTTAAAAAGTTTAAATTTGTTCAGTATTGAACGGCAGAAATGAGGTTTTCTTTTCGGAAGAATGTAAAAGGAAAAAAAAACGACAGCCGACGGTAGACTTGTGCGTAACAAGCAAGCGAATAATGCAGAAAACGATTTTTAGACGGGAAACAGAGAGAGAGAGAGAGAGAGAGCGCTGTGCATCGTGGTGGAAGCAAAACAGTAAAAGTCAGAGTGACGATGTTTATGTGAAGCGTAGTTTGGATCTTCTTTTGCTGCTGGTTCAGTCAATATTGTTTGGACAGAGATCAAACTAACAGCTTTAGAATCAGCGCAAAAACGGCGTGAATAAAAGCGCGGGACCCGCCGACAGATCAGACTCAGCGAGCTGTCGGCTTTCAGCCCAACCGTGTCGTGCCGTCGGGTGAGAAAGGCGACATGTCACTGATTCTGATCCGCGCTGTGTGTTTACATCTTTGTGCAGAATCCGTGTTCCTGCTCTCATTTACTGTCTTAGCTGTTTGGTGGTTGTTGAAATTTTGTGAGATTTCACTAGAGATTCTGGCATTTCGGGTAAAATAAATTTATATTAAAAAATCGATTCTGGATTTTAATGAATCGATTTTATGTTTTCCAAGCCAGAATCGATTTTAATCGATAAATCGATTATAAAAACCCACCCCTATGTGTCAGCTCCCAAAAAGACAAAAAACAAACTAAAAACCAGCAATAAACAACTTAAACATAAAAAAATCACAAAGAAAGAACAATACAGTATCCACATCTGAACCAAAGAGTAAAACAGTGAAATGTGGATTATTAAATATTAGGTCTCTCTCCTCCAAGTCTCTGTTAGTACATGACTTAATAATTGATCAACAAATCGATTTACTCTGCCTTACAGAAACCTGGTTGCAGCAGGATGAGCAGAGCTGGACTGGCCATCGGGCATACCGGGCATTTGCCCGGTGGGCTGCTGGCGATTTTTTGTTTTTATGGGCCGATGGATTTTTTTTTTTTTTTTTAGGGTATATATATATAATGAAAGGTGTTGGATTGGCCAATTGGTCATGACCGACTCTGGGCTGGACCAATTACAGCCGAGGAGGCCGGATGCACCCTCCCCCTTGTTTAGCAATCTTATAGACGAACTAAAGAAAATGGAGAACAAAAAAAGGAAAGGAGGTGTTTATGAAAATATCACTAAATCTGCCATTTATTAATTTTAATATTAATTAATGATCATGTCTCACCTCTAGTGTTCTTGGTCTTAATTTAAGGTTTTTCCTATAGCGATTGACAGATCACGTGACTTTCGCGCATTGCATGCCGGGAACTCGAGGCAAAACAATCCAAGTACCGCATCAAATGCAAGCATTTGCAGCACCGCAAAACGTTCATTCTCTGGTTCCAATACCTTCTTGATTTTTCTTTGCCGCACAAAAAAGGAATGTACAAAACTAAGGAGAATAATGCCGGTCCGTACAAAGACAGACTCGACGAAAAGGCAAAGAAAATATACGAGGAAAAAATCAAAGGAGTGAAAGGGTCAGACCCTTACCAGCACACAGAGTGGACAAAAGAAGTTACCGTGCTGCCCAACTTTCACCACGCTCAGATTTATAATTATACGGTTCTTGGAGTGAGTGCATACACTCATGAAGTTTTTAGTAACTTCAGGTCACTGCAACAAGCCCAGGTACAGTTTACCGACGGATGGGTACAGGACCTTGAAATGCACCGTGTAGAACGAAAGACCATCGTACAAACAAAGGTAAGTTTACCAGTCTCACAAATCGTCTTCATAAATACACATTCGTTAACCGTTTATTAATATAACCTTTGAGCTCAACGGTAATTAATTAGTAGTGGAAATAATTTCTGGTAGGCATTACAGAAATGTAGCAGTGATAATAATATTGTATGCTGTAATCGGACTGGACAATTAGTGATACAAAACAACTGTTTTATCCTGTGAATAAAAGTATATGTTTTTGTCAATGTACAGTGGTAATAACAGAAGCGAAACGCAATATTGTGTCAGGACAATTCACTATTTATGCACATTAAATAAAGAAGCATAGCGCCACAATTTCTGTTCAGCGCCAGACTTGCTTGTAACCTATATCACCAATTATGTTAAGAAAAGTGAGTATTAACTACTACAAAACACTGACCTTTGTGGGAATGCTTGGAGCAGACTAACATGTGAGCTGGAGTGTTCTGGGACGTTATATTTGGTATATCCAGACCATCCTTCGGCTCTTACTTCAGAAACATGGCTTAAAAAAAATTTCTCTTCAACGACGTAATCCGATAAAAAAAACGATCTCTTTACCCGTCGGCTTCCTGTGGCTGTCATGCGACCGGCTTTTGCAGTTAATAATACAACAGCTTCTTGCCATTTTTTGGGTTTCTTTTTATCGCTGTGTAACTGAGTTCAATTGAAAGCCTGCGTGCGCTAGTACCGCTTGCCTCAAGTTCCCAGAATCCTTTGCGTTTTTACCCCTGAATGACGTCACATTTTCAATCTCTATCCTGGTGGGCCGGTCTCTAGTCAAAATGCCCGGGCCGATTTTTTGTCCCAGTCCAGCCCTGAGGATGAGTATGTTAGTTTAAATGAATCAACACCCCCGAGTCATTCTAACTACCAGAAATTTGGAAGCACAGGCCAAGGGGGCGGTGTGGCAGCAATTTTTCACACCAGCCTATTAATTAACGAAAGACCAAGAGACTTTTAATTCATTTGAAAGCCTGATGCTTAGCCTCGTCCACCCCAGCTGTAAAACTCAGACACCAGTCTTACTTGTTATCATCTATCGTCCACCTGGGCCTTACACAGAGTTTCTCTCTGATTTCTCAGACTTTTTATCTGATTTAGTGCTCAGCTCAGATAAAATAATTATTGTGGGTGATTTTAACATCCATGTAGATGCTAAAAATGACAGCCTCAACATGGCATTTAATCTGTTATTAGACTCAATTGGCTTCTCTCAAAATGTAAAAGAACCCACCCACCACTTTAATCACACTCTAGATCTTGTTTTAACGTATGGCATAGAAACTGAACATTTGACAGTGTTTCCTGAAAACCCTCTGCTGTCTGATCATTTCCTGATAACATTTACATTTACAATAATTGATTACACAGCAGTGGAGAGTAGACTTTATCAAAGTAGATGTCTTTCTGAAAGTGCTGTAACTAAGTTTAAGAATATAATCCACCCACTGTTATCATCTTCAATGCCCTGTACCAACATAGAGCAGAGCAGCTATCTGAACGCTACTCCAACAGAGGTCGATTATCTTGTTAATAATTTTACCTCCTCACTACGTACGACTCTGGATACTGTAGCTCCTGTGAAAACTAAGGCCTCAAATCCAAAGTCCCTGACTCCATGGTATAATTCTCAAACACGTAGCCTAAAGCAGATAACTCGTAAGCTGGAGAGGAAATGGCGTGTCACAAATTTAGAGGATCATCATTTAGCCTGGAGAAATAGTTTGCTGCTTTATAAGAAAGCCCTCCGCAAAGCCAGAACATCTTACTATTCGTCACTGATTGAAGAAAATAAGAACAACCCCAGGTTTCTCTTCAGCACTGTAGCCAGGCTGACAAAAAGTCAGAGCTCTACTGAGCCAACCATCCCTTTAACGTTAACTAGTAATGACTTCATGAAGTTCTTCACAAATAAAATTTTTATCATTAGAGAAAAAATTACCAATAATCATCCCACAGATGTAATATTATCTACAGCTACTTTTAGTACCATCGATGTTAAGTTAGACTCTTTTTATCCAATTGATCTTTCTGAGTTAACTTCAATAATTAATTCCTCCAAACCATCAACGTGTCTTTTAGACCCCATTCCTACTAAACTGCTCAAAGAAGTCCTGCCATTAATTAATGCTTCAATCTTAAATATGATCAACCTATCTCTAATAATCGGCTATGTACCACAGGCCTTCAAGGTGGCTGTAGTTAAACCTTTACTTAAAAAGCCATCTCTAGACCCAGCTGTCTTAGCTAATTATAGGCCAATCTCCAACCTTCCTTTCATATCAAAAATCCTTGAAAGAGTAGTTGTCAAACAGCTAACAGATCATCTGCAGAGGAATGGCTTATTTGAAGAGTTTCAGTCAGGTTTCAGAGCTCATCACAGCACAGAAACAGCTTTAGTGAAGGTTACAAATGATCTTCTTATGGCCTCTGACAGTGGACTCATCTCTGTGCTTGTCCTGCTAGACCTCAGTGCTGCGTTCGATACTGTTGACCATAATATCCTATTAGAGCGATTAGAACATGCTGTAGGTATTACAGGTACTGCACTGCAGTGGTTTGTATCATATCTATCTATCTAATAGACTCCAATTTGTGCATGTAAATGGAGAGTCCTCTTCACACACTAAGGTCAATTATGGTGTTCCACAGGGTTCAGTGCTAGGACCAATTCTATTTACATTATACATGCTTCCCTTAGGCAGCATCATTAGAAGACATAGCATAAATTCTCACTGCTATGCAGATGACACGCAGCTCTATCTATCCATGAAGCCAGATAACACACACCAATTAGTTAAACTGCAGGAATGTCTTAAAGACATAAAGACCTGGATGGCTGCTAACTTTCTGCTTCTTAATTCAGATAAAACTGAAGTTATTGTACTCAGCCCTGAAAATCTTAGAAATATGGTATCTAACCAGATTCTTACTCTGGATGGCATTACCTTGGCCTCCAGTAAACTGTGAGGAACCTTGGAGTCATTTTTGACCAGGACATGTCCTTCAATGCACATATTCAACAAATATGTAAGACTGCTTTCTTCCATTTGCGCAACATCTCTAAAATTAGAAATATCCTGTCTCAGAGTGACGCTGAAAAACTAGTTCATGCATTTATTACTTCCAGGCTGGACGACTGTAATTCACTATTATCAGGATGTCCTAAAAACTCGCTGAAAAGCCTTCAGCTAATCCAAAATGCTGCAGCAAGGGTACTGACAGGGACTAGAAAGAGAGAGCATATTTCTCCTGTTTTGGCTTCCCTTCATTGGCTTCCTGTTAAATCCAGAATTGAATTTAAAATCCTGCTCCTCACATACAAGGTCTTAAATAATCAGGCCCCATCTTATCTTAATGACCTTGTAGTACCATATCACCCTATTAGAGCACTTCGCTCTCGCTCTGCAGGCCTACTTGTTGTTCCTAGAGTATTTAAAAGTAGAATGGGAGGCAGAGCCTTCAGTTTTCAGGCCCCTCTTCTGTGGAACCAGCTTCCAGTTTGGATTCGGGAGACAGACACTATCTCTACTTTCAAGATTAGGCTTAAAACTTTCCTTTTTGCTAAAGCATATAGTTAGGGCTGGACCAGGTGACCCTGAATCCTCCCTTAGTTATGCTGCAATAGACGTAGGCTGCCGGGGATTCCCATGATGCATTGAGTTTTTCCCTTCCAGTCACCTTTCTCACTCACTATTGTCAAATTTTAGATAAATACAAGTTTTTCAATTTTACTAATTTCAAATTATTTAAATCTGCCTGTCTAATATACAAAGTTATACATGGTCTGGCGCCTCCACCAATGAGTGATTTTATTAAACAAAAGTCTAGCAGTGTTGCCGGGTCTCGACTGACTCGAGCCACTGTTAGAGGTGATTGTGAACTGACATTCAGGCGGACCACCTTTTCACAGAATGCTCTGTCATATCAGGGAGTGAGCTTCTGGAATAGTCTTCCACTGTCAGTGAGGGAAAGTACAAGTCTACCCATCTTTAAGAGTCACTTAAAAGGGCGGCTGAGGGACACACAAACATGTGATCATGTTTAATAATCATGCTTTATATTGGACGGGAAAAAGAGTTAGTGTATTACAAAAAGGGAAACAACTGTTAGTGCAATGGGTGAACGCAATATCACGACAGTCAGGGCATGTGCAATACTGGGGTTTGTGCAATATAATTAATGTGTTTCCGTTATTGTTATCTATACTGTCCTCTGTGTCCACTCTTCTTGTCATTTGTTTGTTCTAGTATAATGTGATGACTGTTTTTGTCTCTGTAAATAGTGTCTCTGTATGTTTTTACTAATTTGTGTTTAACACCAACCTGCCAGAGGGTCTGCAGATGGAAATTAGCCCAAAGCTATAATCTGGCATATTTACATTTATTAAAATGTTCATTAATATGTATTGCCCCTCTTTCTAAAAAATAAAAAATAAAATAAATAAATAAAATAAAATAGACCTCTCTGCATCGAATCATATCTGTTACTAATCTCTGTCTCTCTTCCACAGCATGTCTTTCATCCTGTTTTCCTTCTTTCACCCCAACCGGTCGCAGCAGATGGCCGCCCCTCCCTGAGCCTGGTTCTGCCGGAGGTTTCTTCCTGTTAAAAGGGAGTTTTTCCTTCCCACTGTCACCAAAGTGCTTGCTCATAGGGGGTCATATGATTGTTGGGTTTTTCTCTGTATTTATTATTGTGCTATCTACTGTACAATATAAAGCGCCTTGAGGAGACTTTTGTTGTGATTTGGCGCTATATAAATAAAATTGAATTGAATTGAATTGAATTCACCTAAAGTTGTGCTTTATCAGACATTAGCCTAGACGCCAATTAGCCATTAGCTTATTTCATTCTGCTTCAATTTATATGGTAAGGAAGTATAGCCTATGATGCTTAAAGGTCACAGCATTTTCTAATTGTAAAATAATGTTCACACATGTCAGATCACACATGATACTTTGTAAAACTGTAAACAAGACAATTTATTTTCTCATCAAAATCCACGCTATGCATCCAACTAGAAATAAATGACCACAAAAGAACAACGGTGTGGTTTTTCTCTGTGAGACGATGGTCATCTACCTGCCTAGTTAAGTACGGGGGCAGAATAATAACCACGTGACATGAAACTGCAACAATTAGTAAAACTTTTACTATTTCTTTATGCGGCAAATTTAACACCTACCACAAATTTATAGCAAATTTCAGATATTCTGAGGACCTTTTGAAAAATTGTCATTTCACACTTTCTAAGACTTTTTAATGACTTGTAAGAGCTCTATTAAAAGATCTCCTCTTCACCTGTTGGTGTCTGATATTTTGAAAACATTTTTCAGGAGAAATGAAAACTTTATCCTACCCATCTACTCATAGGCAGGACATAGTTTAGCACTATGAGATGCAAAAAATCCCAAACCAAAACAAAAGAAAGTATCAAAACACAGGCTGAGATCTAAGAATGAAGTCTGACAGAAAAACAAAATTAACATAGGGATTATTTTACAAGTATAGTAGCTGTCAAATTACCTGTGGACATTTGCACTCTGTGCACTACGCCTTGCCACTACATGTTTTGGATTGCAGCTCATACAATTGTGAGGGTGGAATAATGAGATTGTTTTCTCTTTCCAAATCCCTCTGTCTTGATTTAGGTTGTGAAGAGTGCCAATCTAACCACTGCTAGGGAACCGAGGGCCTCTAAGGTTTGACAGAGCCTTAGGTTCACTGCATTCCTTTGTTGTCATGGGGCTGATGCTGGGCCAACAACCCAGCCCGATTAGGAACGAGAAACCCCATCATCCTTATCTAAACTACACAATGCTGAGCAGGTTGTACCCCATGCAACATTCCCTAATTAAAGATAATACGGTAACACAGACACACACACCTATTAAGACCATTACTTTGAATTTTAATCTAAACTATAACTCAAACATGGAGAACAAATTCATCTGATCTGTCTGAAGTTAAATGTTGCTCCCAGACTCGAGCGGGTGAGTCTCAGATTAATTTAATATTTGCATATTACATATTAATGTGGGAGGCTGAGAATGACTGTAGTCATACTGTTTTCTGAGAAAATTCAACAGTGCACAAAACATTATGAGGATAACTTCAGGTCATTTTAGTTTTAAGGTTGGCCAAATTTATTCCGAAAAGTACCCCCAGAAGTGCAGATAAATCACGTGGACTTGAAGGATGGCAGCTGAACAAGGAAAACAGCTGGACACTGCGAAATGCAGTATACCATGGGTAATTGCTATTCCTGTGCTAACTGCTTTTCTATGAAAACAAATGTTGTTAAAAAGACTGGGACCTACTGGGATCTATAGAGGAGAGAAGTTCAAATTGTGAAACATCAGTACCAAGACATCCAGACTAAAGTCTCAGTTATACAAATGTTATGGAACGAGAAACTATCAAAGCCTTGTGCCGTCAACAAACAAACTGTGTGTCAATAAATACTGGGTGAATATGTGACGCAGTATGCCACAACATCAACATTTTACCTTTCTTTGGTTTCCTAAAATTTCAAAACTTCTAGATGCAAAAATATATACATTTAAAAAAAATGTATCAATCATCTTTATTCTGGATCAAGATGTTTAACTGTCCTTTTTGCCAATGGCTGTAGTTTAGAAATAATGCAAACAGTCACTTGTAACACATTTAGAAATGATTAAACTCCACTATAATTACAAAAAAATGACAGTTGATGCAGTTCAGCAGGTTTAATCACCACAGGCTAATGATGGAAAAGTCAGTAAGGGGCAAATTTCACTGGCTGACTGTGGCTGCACTGAGTGGGGGTTTCCCGTCACAGCCAAGAGTTTGCTGGTTAAAGATTTCAGGCAAAGTAGACAGTTGTTTGTATGCAGTTTATGTATGAGAAACTTTTCAATAAGCTACATTTTTAGATTTTTTTAATATAGATCTTTTGAACCCGTTTTTGCTGTTGGTGTTTTTAAAGCAATTTAATGGAAATTAGGGGTGGGCGGTAGAAAGTGTAGAAACAATATAAATTTGGCCAACGGTAGAGATTTTGACTATACCGCTCTACCGCGATAGCGCATGTTGATGGTGTCATCAAGCTGCGCCTGTTTTGGTCGAAAGCATTGTCGCTACCCGATCCGTACCGGAAACCCGATCTGTACCCCGCATGCACAAATCTTACGTCACTTCCTCTCTTTACCAACATTGCGACATTCAATATATTTGAATGATACGGTTAGCTCCTAGCATTTCTCAACAGCTCTGCCTCCTTTTCGATTACCGGGACATTTAAACAATGGATAATCCGTATATAAACAAATTCATGCTTTTCTCCTCAACAGAGAGCTTTCCCCGATTGAACAACAGCGCTGTAAAATAAGAAGAATGCCGCCTAATTACAGAGTTAGTAATACAGACTTTGTAACATGTCACGTGAAGATTAATCAGACAGATGAAGTGTTTACTGACAACTGACAGTGATAGTGGACATCATCATCACTATTCCAATCAATCCTCTCCACACAGACAAGCATAAACACACTCGACTATCACTAAATCAAATTTAACACACGTTTGTAATGACGCTAATTCAGTTTACAATAGGGTTCATTCGCTCGGTCAGCAGGTGGCAGTATCCTCTTACACTGGGGAGTAAACTGCCATTAAACGAACAGAAGAAGAAGAAAACATCTGCACATGTGCGGTACGGATCGGGTAGACCCGATTTGTACGGTCCGACTTTGCACATGCGCAGTAAGGATCGGGGAGTCCTGATCCGTAACGATCTTTTTATTTTTCGTTTTTGTCTACATTATATTAAAATGCTTCATTATTGCAAACATTTTAAGAGATACTTATTATTCTTAACATCTCAACAGATACTCTGACCCGTAACTATCGTAAAGCGCTTCGACCGGAAGTAGACACCTTTCGCGCATGCGGGGTACCGATCGGGTTTCCGGTACGGATCGGGTAGTGACAAGCATCGCAGCGGCTGCAAACAACGTCATCTGCAAATTATGCCGGGCGACAGTATTAGCAAAGAGACTAAGCACTTTTGGAATATGGGGAAAGCTAAAAACTGCGCTTCCTCCACTTTCCTACCATTGATCCATTAATGCTGAATTTCCTAACAACTGCTCTATTCCCATTTTGTTGCAGTATATTAATGACTAACCTCGTATTGTGGATGGATTATCTCAGTTGTTCTCCTGACTAAAGTGTGGTCCGTTTACAGCATCCTGTCACACAATTGCATTTGTCCCTAACCACCAGAAACTCTCACGTTAACTTTTATCGAGTGGAAAAAAGTTAGCGGCCATCCTTCAACTTCACTGCGCTAATGTTATGCTAACGTAGCTGTTTTGCTAGCAATCACGTAGCACATCATTATATACCAGCTAGCCCAACTTCAGTAACCCTACAAATGCTACTGCTGTTTAAAATGTCTTGATGCATTCTCAATCATCCAGGAAAGTAAATCTCCAAAAGTTGAATCTGTTCATCTGGACGTAGCGTTTTGTGGGAGAAACGTTTCGTCACTCATCCAAGTGACTTCTTCAGTCTCAGTCTCAGAGTCTGAGTAGCGTTTTGTGGGAGAAACGTTTGTCACTCATCCAAGTGACTTCTTCAGTCTCAGTCTCAGAGACTGAAGAAGTCACTTGGATGAGTGACGAACATTTCTCCCACAAAACGCTACGTCCAGATGAACAGATTCAACTTTTGGAGACTACTGCTGTTTAGTTTTCTGTCTTCATTTATGTTGGAAGTGATAGCAGAGCTGTACGTTTGAATTTTTTCAGAAATCTTTCAGTCAGAACATGCTATATCATATTTAGGTAACTAGCGAAACTAGCGAGCTAACTTCCTGCTAACTTCTAACTCTGTTAAATGTAATAAATTCTATTTTCATGGATGCCTGGATGTTAAACTTATTTGTTACACCTGGTAAAGCAGCAACGCTGATCATTTTATTAAAGATGAAAGAATTTAGACAGTTTTTAACTCTCAGTGATGCCGCAATGATCATGTGACTTTGGGACCTGAACCGGACGGAGTTTAGGACCCAGATTACTCCGCAAGGCTCCTGACTACAGCAGCCGAAATGCTCCGACAATCCATCAAGCGGTGCAGCTTCCTAGTTTGCCAAAGTCGTACTAAAACATTTTTGACAGATTTTTGAGCGCCGTGTACCACATAAAATCGGTTCGAGGTCAGTAAACACAACCAGAATTCATACATAAGGCACGCTGTCAATTTTTGAGAAAATTAAAGGATTTTAAGTGCGTCTTATAGTGTGTAAAATACATTATACAGAAGAAAAGAATATATCGCGATATATATCGTTACCGCATATGCTTCAAATTATACCGTGATATGGATTTTAGGCCATATTGCCCAGCCCTAATGGAAATATATCATAAATAAATTTTCAATTCTTGACATCTGTGCCTAATCTCTGGTGAGTGGATTTCTACTTTTTTATTAGTTGGCATAATTAGCAGGTATCTCCCTGCAGACTGCAGAATACAGGCATTAGTTAAGAGCATATCACTTAACCCTCTTTTCCAAATATGGTCATTTTAGGCTTGGAAAAAACAACATGTCAGTGGCTGAAATACTGTTTTATCTGGTAACATTTAGGAAAAATGTGGAGTTTAGAAACCAATGGGATGGTTTCCACATGCTTGGTAGTAAGAAAAAAAAAAAAAAAAACAAAGACCAAAACAAAGTGACATTTTAACAGCAAGGAAGACGTAATGTAACCACTAAACATCATCCAAGTGTTCAGCCTACTGCAGCAGGGAAAATGCAATGCAAACATTTAGATAAAATACAGACAAGCTGTGAGCCATGCTGAACACGGCAGTCTCTTTCATTATTCATGTCCAACATTACATTACGTCATGAAACAATATCATTATGACAGTGCAAAAAGGGAGTGTAGGGGATAATGGAGAAGCAGTGTTGGACAGAATCCAAACCACTCCAGACAAATGGATCGGCCTTGTTATTTTGGACCCCAGTGAGTACATAACACGGACTATTGGCTGGAAATACCACAGCACATGGTTTAAGACAAGAGAAGGGCACTGCACTTTTTTATTAGCAAAAAGCAACCTGGTTAATCAAATCAGACACAATAGATCCTGTAACTGACAAACAGAGAGCTGACAGGCTGTTAGAGTCCTGCTGAGAGATCTTCACAAACAGATAAGTTAAATGTTCAGGTCAGTGCTCAACATCCACACACAACATTTATGCACATCTGCATTTCATAACTGAGTTGGATTTGAGTACCGGGTATGTTAAACACAAAATCGGTGCAATCTAGTGTTCGATCTGTTACCTAGACCCAGTAGGAATTTAATTTTATCTTCTACGTTTTTGCCTTATGAAAAGTCTAAATGAATATGGAGAATACAGCATTTGGCCTCTCAATTGCATATAAGTGGAGTATTAGTTATGTACACACAGCTGGAGGCAGCATACGTACTGACATCTGCTTTTAACCGTCTCTGTAGTTGTACTGGTTCTCTGTCCACACTTTTACATGGCTGACTAAAATCAGAGTGAAAACTATCTGATACAATAGTGATCAAAACTTGTAATGTTATGACTGATTGAATGACTGAATTATTTCTAAACACGGTCATCACTGGATGTCTTTGAGGTTAAACTCAAACTTAAATCTAAATGCTGAGATCAGTTTTCATGGCACGATCACAGCAAGAGTTGTGTTGTATTCTTGACAGGCAGGTAAGAATGTCCTTGGTGAGTGCTGGCCTATGACATGGTTATACTGCCAGACTGATAATGCTTTTATGAATATAACAATCTCTTTGTTTTTCTGGAGGGTGGAGAATGCGCCCTCCTTAAAAGAACATGAAGTACTAGGACTTGGATAGGAGCCACATGGTGATGTTCAGGCATCAGAGCTTTTCCTGGGCGACTCCCTTTGTGGTTTGTGGCTATGTACAAGTGGAGATCTCTGACAGATCCAGAGCCTACTGGGGACAATACCCCTTTACTTTAAAAACAATACAAAGTTAGTCATCAGCATGGTCAGCATTTGCAGCTGCAGTACAAATTAAGATAAATTAAATACCCTTACTACCCAACTGAGCCGCATCTTAATTAAGAAGAACATTTTAGGATTTGTGTTTCTATGACAGACAGAAACTGGGAAATACTGTCTTAAATTTTCAAAATGTCTTTAATTTCCTGTGACTGTTGTCCTCTGCTACAACAAACCAGAAAGCTTGGACCTTGTTTTTGCATACCTGACCAATTAGCAGCTTTCTCCATTCTAAATGTTTCTTAGATCTGGAAGGTTAAACCAATCCCCCTGAGATTAACCCTGGAAGCTTTTAGGGCTTTTACCTTACCTTGAGGCAACTGTTGTTGTGATTTGGTGCTATTTAAATAAAATGGTATTGAAGTGAAGTGAACGTCTTGGTCATTTGTTGTTGATAAGTACCCTAATCCTTGCATCATGTTATGAGAAGAACATTTTTTGGGAAGTCTGTAATCCTGATGGCTAATCCAAGGGAGTTCTAACAAAAGGTGAAATTCAACATTAAACTTCCTGTTTACATTCCTGAAGCATTATGATAAAGTTATCAGTAAAACAAAATTAAGACAAAGAAGATGCATAAAATCCAGTTCTTCAGATTAATCAGAATCCATTAATACGTTTTTCACTGTAAGATATCAATATTTCTGTTATTCTTATATGCTGAAGTGAAGTAATTTGAGGACATGTCTTCTGTGTTGAAACTATGAACAAAAAGTCATTGCAATTTTAAATAATGACCAAGGGAAAGATGAGTGGAAGTGCAGTTATCCTGATTTTTGACTTTTTTTCCCCATCACTTCATCACTAATCACTGACAACCTCTAATTTGGCCTTGACAACCAATTTAAAATACAGATGTGCCAAATGAGCATCAAATCATTTACTTTGCAATAGAGCTGGGCGATAAAACGATAACGATATGTATTGCGAAATAACTTTTTCTCGATAGAAAAATTAAACTATTGCGATAGGCCTCGTCTCTCTTGTCCTCTTAAAAAAAAGAAAAAACAGAATAGCTAATCCAAATTAAGTAGCGCAGAACCGAACCAATCACAGCCACAGCGTCACGTCACGTGACTTGTTACGTACAGCACAAGCGCCAAGGCGCACATGTGTATTTGTTTTTGCAGCCGGGCCCCCCAGGCAATGAAGGAAATGAGTTTGCCGACTAGAGAAAAATCAACCGAGAGCGTGAGCGAAGGTTACCGAAGAAAAAACAGATGATGGTTCCAATGCCGGAGAGCTTGTCGAACGGAAGGGCCACAGAAGTTCCGTAGTGTGAAGGTATTTGGGCTATTTCAAGTCTGACAAAAAACAGAGTAGCGCACACTGTAAATTGTGCCGAAAGCAAGTCTGGAAATACAATAAAGCGGTGCATGCTCAGTCTCTGACTGAAAGCGCTGATTCGTCATTCAGCTTTTGTCAGACTAAAGTCACTGTTAAAACTGTTTGAAAAGCTATGCTATACAACAAGGAGAGATTGAGAATTTCCTTTTAGTTCTCAGTTTATTTGATATTGACAAAAGTTAGTCAATTTTGTCTGTTCTTCTGTAAAACGACCTAAGATTTATTTTTAGAATTAATATTTTGTTTCTAAGTGGAATTGACAATTTAGTCTGTTTTGTTTTATTTTGAAACTTAAACGCTTTAGCGGCTGCCTTTTGTGCAGTTTGCAATATTTGCCTTTATTTATCTGAAACTGAAGTCTCATGTTCCTTAAGTACATCTGCCCTGTTGAACTTATTATGGGAAATAAATATTTTAATTAAAACAAGCTGCTAATTATTTCACATTTTACTTGTGAGCAACGGCACATTTAAATCTTACAAATATAGTTATTTGGCTTATATCGTGATATATATCGTTATCGCCTGAAATGAAAAAACATATCGTGATATGAAAAAATCTTATATCGCCCAGCTCTAGTTTGAAATCTACAACTGACATGTAAATTACACCATCTGTGCTGATGTGAACAGAGATCTGCAGAGAGTTAACCACAGCTTGGAATGGACAAAAGTTTTCTAGTCCTATTATAGGATTAAAATCTTTTTCTAACTCGATAAGATAACAAATATTGTATCTATCCCATAGCCAGGAAATTCTTCAAATATCATGGGAAATCTTTAATGTTTTTCGTAGATATGAAAAGGTTTCTCTATTACATGAGATAAGATAATCTAGAATTCAATAAAGATGATTTAATCCAACAAAATCCCAGATAAAAGGAAAAAACAGATTGAGTGAGTGTGGGGGTTGTGATGTGTCATTTATGATTTCTACCAAAGTAACTAGGGTCTGTGTAAGAGAAAATGGAACATTTAATTTGATTTTACATTACTCTTGCCTACATACAGTAAGTGTTACACTACTTCTGTGGAAAAAAGAAACCACCAAGTATTAAAACAAATTCATATCAACTCAAAAAATAGTTAAATAATGTTAAATTAAGCACTATTGCTTTTAGATGATTTTGATTATTCAAAATCATCTAAAAAGCAAGCTGCTGGAAAATCCTCTTTCTAAAAATACAACTTATAAATGTTGTCAAGATTAAGTGAAGGATTTGGGGAATAAGAAAAATTGTAATAAAAAGTATGAACAATAAAACGACTTCATTTACCCACAGATTTGTGTTTTAATATTTTGAGGTTCTGAGATCAGTTAAGCTTAGGAATGTTAAGATTAGTGTGTACCTTTCCATGTTGGCCGAGTCTCTCGTAGCAGATAATTGCATCTTCCCAGAGCTCCAGCCTTTCATAAACGAGTACAGCTGAACTGATGCAGCCGAGATCCATCAGCAGGCTGGCCAGCTGTTTCTGTACACAAGGAGAGAATAAAGCGAAGACGTCAGAACCATGTTGAGGCTGCTGGCATGCTAAGGTACTTACTATGACAATGCTAATAGAGTGACAGAACAGGTACATTTTATTTCCAACTTTGTTTTACTGATTTCAACCATGGCATACAAAGTTAGCAACAGCAAAGTCGACTTTCATTTCAGAACAATTGTATGTCCATTATACCCTCCAACCCCCCATCCCGAATTCTCCCCCTTCCAGTTCCACACTGGACAAGACACTGCAAAGATCCAGTCTCTGCACATAAAAAATATCTCAAGACCCATACATATAACAATCATAACAAAAAAACAAAACAAAACAAAGGGAAAAAACAAAAAAACATAAAAAAAAAAAAAAAAAACAACTTTATAATGTAGCCTCGCTTAGTTCACTTCAGTCTCAGGAAGTAAAGTAATGGTGTCAACCAGTAAGAGAAATGATTTCCAGGTTTTGTTAAATTTCCTAATAGAACCTTTTAGAGAGAATCTAAGTTTTTCTAACTTTAAATTAAAGAGTACTTCCCTCACCCAATGGTCAGGAGTTGGGGGGTGGGGAAGCTTCCACTTCAACAGAATAAGCCTCGGAGCTAATAAAGTGGTAAAGGCTAGGGCCTGTTTGAGGGGGCCAGATAAGTTTAAGTTGGGGGGAATGCCAAAAATTGCGGAGGATGGGTTAGGAGGGACAGTCTGGCCATATGCTTGACTAAGTTTGTCGAATATGTCCCTCCAAAATGCACCCAGTTTCAAACAAGACCAAAACATGTGGACATGGTTGGCAGGTGATAGTCCACATCTGTTACAGGCATCACTAACGGTTGGATTCAATTCAATTTTATTTATATAGCGCCAAATCACAACAAAAGTCGCCTCAAGGCGCTTTATATTGTACAGTAGATAGCACAATAATAAATACAGAGAAAAACCCAACAATCATATGACCCCCTATGAGCAAGCACTTTGGCGACAGTGGGAAGGAAAAACTCCCTTTTAACAGGAAGAAACCTCCGGCAGAACCAGGCTCAGGGAGGGGCGGCCATCTGCTGCGACCGGTTGGGGTGAAATTCAATTCAATTCAATTCAATTTTATTTATATAGCGCCAAATCACAACAAAAGTCGCCTCAAGGCGCTTTATATTGTACAGTAGATAGCACAATAATAAATACAGAGAAAAACCCAACAATCATATGACCCCCTATGAAAGAAGGAAAACAGGATGAAAGACATGCTGTGGAAGACAGACAGAGATTAATAACAGATATGATTCGATGCAGAGAGGTCTATTAGCACATAGTGAGTGAGAAAGGTGACTGGAAGGGAAAAACTCAATGCATCATGGGAATCCCCGGCAGCCTACGTCTATTGCAGCATAACTAAGGGAGGATTCAGGGTCACCTGGTCCAGCCCTAACTATATGCTTTAGCAAAAAGGAAAGTTTTAAGCCTAATCTTGAAAGTAGAGATAGTGTCTGTCTCCCGAATCCAAACTGGAAGCTGGTTCCACAGAAGAGGGGCCTGAAAACTGAAGGCTCTGCCTCCCATTCTACTTTTAAATACTCTAGGAACAACAAGTAGGCCTGCAGAGCGAGAGCGAAGTGCTCTAATAGGGTGATATGGTACTACAAGGTCATTAAGATAAGATGGGGCCTGATTATTTAAGACCTTGTATGTGAGGAGCAGGATTTTGAATTCAATTCTGGATTTAACAGGAAGCCAATGAAGGGAAGCCAAAACAGGAGAAATATGCTCTCTCTTTCTAGTCCCTGTCAGGACTCTTGCTGCAGCATTTTGGATTAGCTGAAGGCTTTTCAGCGAGTTTTTAGGACATCCTGATAATAGTGAATTACAGTAGTCCAGCCTGGAAGTAATAAATGCATGAACTAGTTTTTCAGCGTCACTCTGAGACAGGATATTTCTAATTTTAGAGATGTTGCGCAAATGGAAGAAAGCAGTCTTACATATTTGTTTAATATGTGCATTGAAGGACATGTCCTGGTCAAAAATGACTCCAAGGTTCCTCACAGTGTTACTGGAGGCCAAGGTAATGCCATCCAGAGTAAGAATCTGGTTAGATACCATATTTCTAAGATTTTCAGGGCTGAGTACAATAACCTCAGTTTTATCTGAATTAAGAAGCAGAAAGTTAGCGGCCATCCAGGTCTTTATGTCTTTAAGACATTCCTGCAGTTTAACTAATTGGTGTGTGTTATCTGGCTTCATGGACAGATAGAGCTGCGTGTCATCTGCATAGCAGTGAAAATTTATGCTATGTCTTCTAAGGATGCTGCCTAAGGGAAGCATGTATAATGTAAATAGAATTGGTCCTAGCACTGAACCCTGTGGAACACCATAATTGACCTTAGTGTGTGAAGAGGACTCTCCATTTACATGCACAAATTGGAGTCTATTAGATAGATATGATACAAACCACTGGAGTGCAGTACCTGTAATACCTACAGCATGTTCTAATCGCTCTAATAGGATATTATGGTCAACAGTATCGAACGCAGCACTGAGGTCTAGCAGGACAAGCACAGAGATGAGTCCACTGTCAGAGGCCATAAGAAGATCATTTGTAACCTTCACTAAAGCTGTTTCTGTGCTGTGATGAGCTCTGAAACCTGACAAACTCTTCAAATAAGCCATTCCTCTGCAGATGATCTGTTAGCTGTTTGACAACTACTCTTTCAAGGATTTTTTATATGAAAGGAAGGTTGGAGATTGGCCTATAATTAGCTAAGACTAATAGATTATTAGAGATAGGTTGATCATATTTAAGATTGAAGCATTAATTAATGGCAGGACTTCTTTGAGCAGTTTTGTAGGAATGGGGTCTAAAAGACACGTTGATGGTTTGGAGGAATTAATTATTGAAGTTAACTCAGAAAGTTCAATTGGAGAAAAAGAGTCTAACTTAACATCAATGGTACTAAAAGTAGCTGTAGATAATATTACATCTGTGGGATGATTATTGGTAATTTTTTCTCTAATGATAAAAATTTTATTTGTGAAGAAGTTCATGAAGTCATTACTAGTTAACGTTAAATGGTTGGCTCAGTAGAGCTCTGACTTTTTGTCAGCCTGGCTACAGTGCTGAAGAGAAACCTGGGGTTGTTCTTATTTTCTTCAATCAGTGACGAATAGTAAGATGTTCTGGCTTTGCGGGGGGCTTTCTTATAAAGCAGCAAACTATTTCTCCAGGCTAAATGATGATCCTCTAAATTTGTGACACGCCATTTCCTCTCCAGCTTACGAGTTATCTGCTTTAGGCTACGTGTTTGAGAATTACACCACGGAGTCAGGGACTTTGGATTTGAGGCCTTAGTTTTCACAGGAGCTACAGTATCCAGAGTCGTACGTAGTGAGGAGGTAAAATTATTAACAAGATAATCGACCTCTGTTGGAGTAGCGTTCAGATAGCTGCTCTGCTCTATGTTGGTACAGGGCATTGAAGATGATAACAGTGGGTGGATTATATTCTTAAACTTAGTTACAGCACTTTCAGAAAGACATCTACTTTGATAAAGTCTACTCTCCACTGCTGTGTAATCAATTATTGTAAATGTAAATGTTATCAGGAAATGATCAGACAGCAGAGGGTTTTCAGGAAACACTGTTAAATGTTCAGTTTCTATGCCATACGTTAAAACAAGATCTAGAGTGTGATTAAAGTGGTGGGTGGGTTCTTTTACATTTTGAGAGAAGCCAATTGAGTCTAATAACAAATTAAATGCCATGTTGAGGCTGTCATTTTTAGCATCTACATGGATGTTAAAATCACCCACAATAATTATTTTATCTGAGCTGAGCACTAAATCAGATAAAAAGTCTGAGAAATCAGAGAGAAACTCTGTGTAAGGCCCAGGTGGACGATAGATGATAACAAGTAAGACTGGTTTCTGAGTTTTACAGCTGGGGTGGACGAGGCTAAGCATCAGGCTTTCAAATGAATTAAAAGTCTGTCTTGGTCTTTCGTTAATTAATAGGCTGGTGTGAAAAATTGCTGCCACACCGCCCCCTCGGCCTGTGCTTCGAGATTTCTGGTAGTTAGAATGACTCGGGGGTGTTGATTCATTTAAACTAACATACTCATCCTGCTGCAACCAGGTTTCTGTAAGGCAGAGTAAATCGATTTTTTGATCAATTATTAAGTCATGTACTAACAGAGACTTGGAGGAGAGAGACCTAATATTTAATAATCCACATTTCACTGTTTTACTCTTTGGTTCAGATGTGGATACTGTATTGTTCTTTCTTTGTGATTTTTTATGTTTAAGTTGTTTATTGCTGGTTTTTAATAGATAGATTTTAGATAATTTTGCATTTGTATAATGTACTTTATAAAACATCTTGCACTGAATCAAAGCATGACAGGCACAAATTGAGGACAAGTGAATCAATTTCAAAGCAGAATCCCACTGCTGTTCTGGTAGGGTTGTCTGTAGCTCTTCCTCCCATCTCAGCTTAGTAGGAGAAATGGAATTGGGAACCAATGTATCTAGTATTTTATACAAGGCTGATATAAGTCTGTTTTGATGGGGGTTCATCTGCAGGATAATATCCAAATTTGTTTCTGGAGGCCGATTGGGAAAGTGAGGAAACTGCGTTTTTACAAAATCTCTAGCCTGAAGATAACGAAAAAAATTGGAATTAGGCAGGTCGTATTTAGACGATAAGTCAGCAAAGGATAGAAAGGTGTCATGACTGTACAAGTCCTTAACAGTCCTAAGTCCTTTATGTTTCCAACTTTTAAAGGCTGCATCAGTGTTTGAAGGTACAAAATTGCAATTTTTCAGTAAAGGTATTAGCAAAGATGGCCCAAGTAGCCCAAATTATTTTCTAAACTGTCACCAAATAGTTACCGTTTCCTTAGCTATTGGATTCTCCCCAAGAAGGGTTGGAGAGAAGGGGAGTGGTGAGCTGAGTGTATTGATGATAATGAGTAACAGCTAGGAGCAGTTTCCATTTGTACCCAGGCCGGTACAGGGGAGGTCATTGTGAACCCAATGTAAGAGTTTTTGTATGTTAGCTGCCCACTAGTAGTGTCTAAAATTGGGCAGACCAAGACCACTGTCAGTTTATAGAGGACTGAAGAATAGACTTGTGAACTCTAGCTTGTCTCCCTCCCCATATGAAATGTGACAGAATCGTTTCTAAATTGTCAAAGAATGCTTTAGTAAGAATAATTGGGACATGTTGAAAAGGATACAAGAATCTGGGGAGGACATTCATCTTTATCAGATTAATTCTTCCTACCACTGACAATGGTAGTGAAGTCCAACAGTCACAATCTTTCCCAATGTTGTCTAGTAGGGATAGAAAATTCTCCCTTATCATTTTAGGTATAGAAGAGGAAATAAAAATTCCCAGATATCTCCGGTTTCTATCCATGTAAAGGCTACTATTAAGTGGGGAAGAGCTCTAGCCAGCGAGTGAGGCCTGGTGCCCTTCTCAAGTGGAAAGGGCGAAGACAAATTGTTTATAGTACGAAAACAGGTGGATGGCGAGGAATATAGTAAATTAACCCAGAGAATAAAGTCAACCCCCAAGCCAAACCTATCCATCACCTCATAGAGGAAGCTCCACTCGACGCGGTAGAAAGCTTTCTCTGCGTCGAGAGATACCACAACCTCTGGAATTGAATTGCACGATGTATACTCAAAAGGCATCCTGAATTGTCATGCGAGTGCCTGCCGGCCATGAAACCCGTCTGATCAGAGATGATTTGTGGCAGGACACGTTGTAGCCTAAGTGTGAGAATTTTAGAAAGTATTTTAAAATCAACATTTAAAATAGAAATTGGTCTGTAACTGCTGCACAACAGGGGATCCTTGTCTTTTTTCAAGATTAAAAAAATATTAGCTTCGGACAAAGTCTTGGGTAATTGACATTTTGAAAAGGCTTCATTATGCATATCTTTCAACAATGGTGCAATAAGATCAGAAGTGGCTTTATAGTATCCTGCCGAGTAGTCATCAAGGCCCGGCGATTTACATGTGTTTAAGGATTTAATGGCTTCTTGAACCTCTACTACAGTAATTGGTCCCCCTAATCCCTTCGTCAGATCTCTATCTACAGGGAGTGCAGAATTATTAGGCAAATGAGTATTTTGTCCACATCATCCCCTTCATGCATGTTGTCTTACTCCAAGCTGTATAGGCTCGAAAGCCTACTACCAATTAAGCATATTAGGTGATGTGCATCTCTGTAATGAGAAGGGGTGTGGTCTAATGACATCAACACCCTATATCAGGTGTGCATAATTATTAGGCAACTTCCTTTCCTTTGGCAAAATGGGTCAAAAGAAGGACTTGACAGGCTCAGAAAAGTCAAAAATAGTGAGATATCTTGCAGAGGGATGCAGCAGTCTTAAAATTGCAAAGCTTCTGAAACGTGATCATCGAACAATCAAGCGTTTCATTCAAATAGTCAACAGGGTCGCAAGAAGCGTGTGGAAAAACCAAGGCGCAAAATAACTGCCCATGAACTGAGAAAAGTCAGCGTGCAGCTGCCAAGATGCCACTTGCCACCAGTTTGGCCATATTTCAGAGCTGCAACATCACTGGAGTGCCCAAAAGCACAAGGTGTGCAATACTCAGAGACATGGCCAAGGTAAGAAAGGCTGAAAGACGACCACCACTGAGCAAGACACACAAGCTGAAACGTCAAGACTGGGCCAAGAAATATCTCAAGACTGATTTTTCTAAGGTTTTATGGACTGATGAAATGAGAGTGAGTCTTGATGGGCCAGATGGATGGGCCCGTGGCTGGATTGGTAAAGGGCAGAGAGCTCCAGTCTGACTCAGACGCCAGCAAGGTGGAGGTGGAGTACATCACTGGAGTGCCCAAAAGCACAAGGTGTGCAATACTCAGAGACATGGCCAAGGTACGGGCGTGACACTGCTAGCTTGATTTCAATCCAAATGTAATATTAATTTTAACCAAATTTGCCATTCATTTATCTATGCTTAAAGAGTTAACTTAATTATAACTTTGGTTATCTCTACTTTTTCTTTAATAGTTTATTTTGAAACATAAAACAAAATTTAGAATTGGACAAGACAAGGTATGACAACGACAACATTAAGTATACAAGCTATGAGCTCTGGAATGAAAAAGGATGAGGTCAGACCTGTAACGACATTCACAGTTTTTAAAAAGTAGCTCTCAGCAGTTTAGTGGATTCTTGTTTAAGGACAGCAGATGCTTTTTCTTAAAGTAGAACAATCAAGACAAATGGTTTATGACCAAATAACAGCAAAAATGTTATTGTATTTCATTTTAGGTGCACTTATGTGACAATAATGCTAATTTTTAAATGTACTCTAAACTGAGACATTATCATTTCATGTCAGCAGTAATATTATTAGTCTCTGTCGAAAAGATTTTTTTTTATGATAAATTAAAAAAAAAAACTGTCACAGTCAAAATGAATAAAGTGCTAGTTAATTTTCTTTTGGTTTACCAGACGGAATGTTTTTTTTAAAAAAAAAGAAGAAAAACAAAAAAAGGACCTAATACCTGGACAACCCATCTGGGTGGTGCTTGGCAGCAGTAAAAGACTTTGAGGCGCTCCGTCACAGGACAACTCTTGTCTTCAAAGTGGTCTACTATTGCCTGGAAAAGAAAGAAACTCCAATAAAGAAAGGAACTGGAATTCAACAGCTGAATTTGTTCCAGAAAATGTGCTGCAGCGTCTGTAACAGCAGAGTTCATCACCCAAAATGACTCAATATTACTTCCATCAGCTGAAGATGTAACCAGTATCTTTACTGCTAGCAGTGCAAATATATGTATATATTCTGTGCCACTGACAGGGTTACAGGGTCATTAGGCATGAAATGGGCAATGAGAGGGAACATTCATGGAGACAAAGAGCAAATAGTGAACACAACTCTTGTAGTCTACAGCTGTTCGGTCTCCTTTTATGATTTTGAGTTAAATAAAATGCTAGGAAGAACAGAGACGCTTTTTTGTGGTTTCCTTGTGCCACCATCATTGCAGAATCTTGGCATCTTTTCCAAAGGGTAAAACTGATCAGATGAACAAAATAAAATCATTGAGAAACGTTTTAAATGTCCCCCCATACAAAAAAAACTTGGTTTATCTCCAATGGTACACGTGAAAAAGACAAAAGTAAAGAGGAATGTTTTTATAAACACAGAGTTGTTGCTAATAAATTAGAAAATGGCAGTGGAAAGCCTTCAAGCTGACTTTATTAAGTTAAATAATTGATTGCTCATTTTGGGTTGAAGAGTTGCTGCCCCAAGCAAGGGAGTTGAAGCGCAAAACCTGGTGTGATGAGGACATTGTGGTACAGATAAACATGAGCTAGAACACAAAGCCCTCAATTTACCGGTCGATCTACAGGTCCTTCTCAAAAAGTTAGCATATTGTGATAAAGTTCATTATTTCCTGTAATGTACTGATAAACATTAGACTTTCATATATTTTAGATTCATTACACACAACTGAAGTAGTTCAAGCCTTTCATTGTTTTAATATTGATGATTTTGGCATACATAACTCATGAAAACCCAAAATTCCTGTCTCAAAAAATTAGCATATTTCATCCGACCAATAAAAGAAAAGTGTTTTTAATACAAAAAAAGTCAACCTTCAAATAATTATGTTCAGTTATGCACTCAATATTTGGTCGGGAATCCTTTTGCAGAAATGACTGCTTCCATGTGGCGTGGCATGGAGGCAATCAGCCTGTGGCACTGCTGAGGTGTTATGGAGGCCCAGGATGCTTTGATAGCGGCCTTAAGCTCATCCAGAGTGTTGGGTCTTGCGTCTCTCAACTTTCTCTTCACAATATCCCACAGATTCTCTGGGGTTCAGGCCAGGAGAGTTGGCAGGCCAATTGAGCACAGTAATACCATGGTCAGTAAACCATTTACCAGTGGCTTTGGCACTGTGAGCAGGTGCCAGGTCGTGCTGAAAAATGAAATCTTCATCTCCATAAAGCTTTTCAGCAGATGGAAGCATGAAGTGCTCCAAAATCTCCTGATAGCTAGCTGCATTGACCCTGCCCTTGATAAAACACAGTGGACCAACAGCAGCTGACATGGCACCCCAGACCATCACTGACTGTGGGTACTTGACACTGGACTTCAGGCATTTTGGCATTTCCTTCTCCCCAGTCTTCCTCCAGACTCTGGCACCTTGATTTCCGAATGACATGCAAAAGTTGCTTTCATCCAAAAAAGTACTTTGGACCACTGAGCAACAGTCCAGTGCTGCTTCTCTGTAGCCCAGGTCAGGCGCTTCTGCCGCTGTTTCTGGTTCAAAAGTGGCTTGACCTGGGGAATGTGGCACCTGTAGCCCACTTCCTGCACACGCCTGTACACGTTGGCTCTGGATGTTTCTACTCCAGACTCAGTCCACTTCTTCCGCAGGTCCCCCAGGGTCTGGAATCGGTCCTTCTCCACAATCTTCCTCAGGGTCCGGTCACCTCTTCTCGTTGTGCAGCGTTTTCTGCCACACTTTTTCCTTCCCACAGACTTCCCACAGAGGTGCCTTGATACAGGACTCTGGGAACAGCCTATTCATTCAGAAATTTCTTTCTGTGTCTTACTCTCTTGCTTGAAGGTGTCAATGATGGCCTTCTGGACAGCAGTCAGGTCGGCAGTCTTACCCATGATTGCGGTTTTGAGTAATGAACCAGGCTGGGACTTTTTAAAAGCCTCAAGAATCTTTTGCAGGTGTTTAGAGTTAATTCGTTGATTCAGATGGTTAGGTTAATAGCTCGCTTAGAGAACCTTTTCATGATATGCTAATTTTTTGAGACAGGAATTTTGGGTTTTCATGAGTTATGTATGCCAAAATCATCAATATTAAAACAATAAAAGGCTTGAACTACTTCAGTTGTGTGTAATGAATCTAAAATATATGAAAGTCTAATGTTTATCAGTACATTACAGGAAATAATGAACTTTATCACAATATGCTAATTTTTTGAGAAGGACCTGTACGTTCCAACTCTCAGTTATGTTCTTAACCTCTGCGTAGTGGCCAAAAGGATGAAGCTGTGGATAAAAGATGTCAAAATAAGCTCCCTGGGCTCAGCCCTAGAGGCAAGATGAGGAGCTCGCACATTTGGAGGTAGTACTGCTACTGCCGCTTTGCACTGATAGAAACCAGCTGAGGGCAGACCGAACAGTCAGGAGCCTCTAAGGGTAGTCCCATAACATACCGGAGAGATCATTTCTCTCTCATCCAGGATCCCCCATAAAAAAAAAAAAATGAAAACCATTTTTATCTGAGAGACCCTGTTAGCCTACTTTCAAAGAGAAATTATCTCAGAGTGGACTGATGGGCAGACTGATGGATGATCCTTATCTTGACAACGTAGAACAACACTACATGCCAAATTCTACATGCCAAATTCTACATGCCAATAGGAACAACATAGCATGTTGTTACTATTTAGGTGTATGAAGAAAGCCAAGAAAACATTCAACATATCACTGCAGCAGCCTGGACTATCTGCACAAATAGTTTAGCTCCATGAATTCATGGAGCCTCAATTTCTGATATCAGAAATAAGGGTTCATTAATCCATGTTTGCAGTTTTCTATTCTCCAGTCTTGGTTCCAGTGCCCTGTGCCCACTGCAGGTACAGAATTCTGCTCTTTGTTGATTGGAAATTATTTCTGTTATTGACAACTTATTGCATTATCCATGATGAGCAGCACTCATCATTCCAGATGTGCAGCTGATTTTGAGTCTATCAAAAATCATGACTCAGAGTCAGACGACTCTTACCAGCTATTATCTCCTGACAGCTGACAGCACACTACTTTTGGAATGACATTCATTTTTCTGATAGATGCAGTTACAATAAAAACTATCAAAATAAACAAACAACAATAAGTCA
This sequence comes from Oreochromis grahami, assembly GCA_029532605.1. Taxonomy (NCBI): domain Eukaryota; kingdom Metazoa; phylum Chordata; class Actinopteri; order Cichliformes; family Cichlidae; genus Oreochromis; species Oreochromis grahami. The sequence goes on along the minus strand of JAQSNX010006062.1, from coordinate 41,656 downwards.
CAACAACAATGTTTTTACCAATTCCAAGACTGTTTATGTCCCTGTCTGCCTCCTTGGACTGGAGGTGGAATGTTTGTACTTATAGCAGTGATTGGCATTATTTTTGACATATGATGCGATAGGTGTGCTGGAAGAGACTCTGAATCTTATTCAAACAGGGCGACTCATGTGTGGCCATTTCTACAATAAGCTGGATTGATTAAGGTAGGCAGACCCTTGCACACACTCTGCTTTCTGTTTATCTTGACCTTCTTACCGAGTAGTTATTTACCTGGGTTTGCATCATGGCTCTTTCTACACATCGGGATTTTCCTTTTTCCAGTTTCGTCCTGAGGCAAAGTGCTGACACTTGCACGGGCCAAAACTTGGGTTGCGACAAAACACACTGCGGAACCCAAAAAAAAAGAGGGTCAGAGATAACACTTTATTCACATCATCAGGAACACATGATTGTGTGCAGCAACAGTATCATTCTGGTGACAAAAGCCAAGCAGCTCAGGAGGCAGTGCCTCATCCTTTAATCAGGTGGCTCAATCCAAAGGTCCAAAGGATAGAATTGAAGGGATGTATGTACAGGGAGTGCAGAATTATTAGGCAAGTTGTATTTTTGAGGAATAATTTTATTATTGAACAACAACCATGTTCTCAATGAACCCAAAAGACACATTAATATCAAAGCTGAATGTTTTTGGAAGTAGTTTTTAGTTTTAGCTATTTTAGGGGGATATGTGTGTGTGCAGGTGACTATTACTGTGCATAATTATTAGGCAACTTAACAAAAAACAAATATATACCCATTTCAATTATTTATTTTTACCAGCGAAACCAATATAACATCTCCACATTCACAAATATACATTTCTGACATTCAAAAACAAAACAAAAACAAATCAGCGACCAATATAGCCACCTTTCTTTGCAAGGACACTCAAAAGCCTGCCATCCATGGATTCTGTCAGTGTTTTGTTCACCATCAACATTGCGTGCAGCAGCAACCACAGCCTCCCAGACACTGTTCAGAGAGGTGTACCGTTTTCCCTCCTTGTAAATCTCACATTTGATGATGGACCACAGGTTCTCGATGGGGTTCAGATCAGGTGAACAAGGAGGCCATGTCATTAGTTTTTCTTCTTTTATACCCTTTCTTGCCAGCCACGCTGTGGAGTACTTGGACGCGTGTGATGGAGCATTGTCCTGCATGAAAATCATGTTTTTCTTGAAGGATGCAGACTTCTTCCTGTACCACTGCTTGAAGGTGTCTTCCAGAAACTGGCAGTAGGACTGGGAGTTGAGCTTGACTCCATCCTCAACCCGAAAAGGCCCCACAAGCTCATCTTTGATGATACCAGCCCAAACCAGTACTCCGCCTCCACCTTGCTGGCGTCTGAGTGGGACTGGAGCTCTCTGCCCTTTACCAATCCAGCCACGGGCCCATCCATCTGGCCCATCAAGACTCACTCTCATTTCATCAGTCCATAAAACCCTAGAAAAATCAGTCTTGAGATATTTCTTGGCCCAGTCTTGACGTTTCACAGCTTGTGTGTCTTGTTCAGTGGTGGTCGTCTTTCAGCCTTTCTTACCTTGGCCATGTCTCTGAGTATTGCACACCTTGTGCTTTTGGGCACTCCAGTGATGTTGCAGCTCTGAAATATGGCCAAACTGGTGGCAAGTGGAGCTGCACGCTTGACTTTTCTCAGTTCATGGGAAGTTATTTTGCGCCTTGGTTTTTCCACACGCTTCTTGCGACCCTGTTGACTATTTTGAATGAAACGCTTGATTGTTCGATGATCACGCTTCAGAAGCTTTGCAATTTTAAGACTGCTGCATCCCTCTGCAAGATATCTCACTATTTTTGACTTTTCTGAGCCTGTCAAGTCCTTCTTTTGACCCATTTTGCCAAAGGAAAGGAAGTTGCCTAATAATTATGCACACCTGATATAGGGTGTTGATGTCATTAGACCACACCCCTTCTCATTACAGAGATGCACATCACCTAATATGCTTAATTGGTAGTAGGCTTTCGAGCCTATACAGCTTGGAGTAAGACAACATGCATGAAGGGGATGATGTGGACAAAATACTCATTTGCCTAATAATTCTGCACTCCCTGTAATCCAGTCCACACTGTGTGAGTATTAATGGTGCTATTCTCTTTTGAGTGCAATGTTTCACTTGTATTTTTTGGCACTTACTTAGCATTAAAAGTTAGTTACTGAATCAGATGGATGTACAGAGTGAGATTCTAAGAAGACTAAACTTGGTTGAAATATGATGATTTCTAAGCAAGACTTAGCTTTTTATAAGCTCATGTTCAGCACCATCATAAAATAAAAGCTGCTCTCCATGAACACTAACAATTTCGGTGCATACCTTTCGTCTATATTTGCATAGATTTAGGCATTAACAGCAATATGCTGTTAAAAGTAATAAAGTCTTTAACACAATACAAGTACAAAGTAATCCAAAAAAGTCTGAACACACCATGCTATCCTTCAAAATTTGTGTGATGAATTAACAAATTACATATACAACCCAATTTTTTTTAAAAGTAAATTTAAAGAATGCAATGGTCTGCAAATCTCATAAACACATATTTTTCCTTACAATAGAAGACACAAACCATATCAAATATTTGAACTGAGAGAGATTACCATTATTGGAAAAATACTTTCTTCTTTTTATAAAAGCTCTCCAGCAGCTGCTCTGAAATGTTGTCAGATTGTAGTCTGACAAAAGATTTTAGCTGCTCAACAATCCTGGGTCGTCTTGTGATGTTTTTTATTTCATGCTGCGCAAATGGTTTTCAGTTGGTGCAGTTAAGCCAGTTCAGCAGTCAGACTCTTTTACTATGAAGCCATGATGTTGTCATAGATGCAGTGTTTAGCATTGTATTGATTAAATATGCAAGGCCTTCCCCAGATGGGAGCATGTGTTACTTTGAGCTTTGGCCCAGAGAAAAGGGAAGCATTTCTGGATCATGTTCACATCTGGTTTGTTATTTGCATGATAGAGCTTTTGGATGGCACAGATGATACTTTCTGGAATGGTTCATGAACACATGCAGTGTCTGCATGCCAGGATGATGTTTTATTTTTCCTAATGCAGTGCTGCCTGAGGACCCAAAGTTCATGGGCATCCACTGATTTTTGGATTTTCTTATTTATTTATTTTTTTAGCACAGACACTGAATATCTGATGCTCTATAGTACATAATGACATAAAAGTGTTCTTTATCATGTTGAATGACATTCTGAAATGAATTCCCAATCTGTAGATGCAGGTTCTTCTGCTCGTTCATATATACAGCCTCTCTAAACTGCAACACATGTCACTGACCTGTTGTCAGTTAACCTACTTACATCTGAACACCTCAAACGTAACACATTTTAAACATTTAATATATTTCTAATGCTCTATTATAGAATATATATGTTCTGCAAATCGTTGCTTTTTAAAAAAAACATTTTACATCCCAAATTATTTGGAGTTGTGGTTGTACCAAAGCACTGTAGAAATGCACACAAGAGTAACTTTCTTTTTCCTCTTCTTCTGTGTAGTTGAAAGCAGCACAGGGCCCGCCTGTCTGCTGTCCACTGTAGTGGGAAATCAAGCAGCAAGCTTTAGTGAGAACACCTAATTATTAAAACCTATTACAGCCACAAAGTCTTTATCTGTGTGCTGTGGTGATAATCTACTGTATAATAGCTGGCACAGCTTAGTGGTTTAGCTTTAGATGAGCTGATTAAAGGGAAAGCGGGGAGGGTGTGTTCAGCAGATTTACTGGTAGGTAGATGTCAGAGAAAGACGACTGAAGCTTTTCATCTGAATTCATGTATCGACTCATCTTTAATCAGAACAAGTTATACAACAGTAACTTTCTACACACTGTATATTTATGACAATGGAAATGCGTGATAAAAGAGATGCATGGTTCGAGGTGAGATAAACAAACACTAATGATCTTTGTGGATGCTTAGCAAGTCTTGCTGGAGTCATTAATGCAACAGTAAATTGTCCTAATTATGCAGTTATTCCTCTACCAACATCAATCGTTGAGCAATTAAAAAATCAAACGATAAATCCAAAGCGTTTGTCATGTCGCTGCTGACGCAAATGGGTGTTTTTCAACAGCAACGAGAAGTCAGAGGAAGCTTTGATGGTGATGACTAAATCCACTTATTATATTTATTATTTTCTGTTGTGTTTGACTAAATGCTTTGAATTAACAGAAAAAAGCTCAGAAAAAATGTTGCATACTTCATAATAACAAGTGGTAAGACTTCTCCAAACTCAATGCTTTTTAGAACCTTAAAGATGTGTACAAACTGAAAGCAATGTTCCACATCGCTCTGAAACCGACAGCTTGTGCACGCTCCAGGGTCTAGCTGGCTACATATACTTACCACCAGGTAATATAGGTGCCATATCATGGCTTCTGTAATAACACTGGTATAAATTTGCTGAAGTATCGTGTTATCATAGTTCCTTTCATGTTTATGTTCCTTAGCGCACAAGAACAATGAAACAAGCCCAGGATTGTCAAACACCAATGTCAGACACCCCTGCCTCCCGTAATGATTTAGTGCAAATGGAGCTACATCAACAACCTCCAACAAAGGATAGTGCTCTAAAGGGAAAACTCTTCCTGCTGAAGGTGGAACCAACAAACCTGTTTCGTCACTCAAGACAAAAAACCCCCAGCTGAATACAACCATGCCATGATGGAGGAGCTGCTATCAACTGGTGATGTGCAACCCAAAAATAACCAAATGACAAGAAGAGCAAGCCGTGAATGAAATTCTAAAGGTGGAAAGGCGGGCTTTGGGCAGTTTAACCAAAGATCACCACAACCTTGTCTCCCTAAGTTACTTGAGTTACTGTTAAACATGTGCCAATAGACTCACACTTTTAACACAGTGCTTCATCAAAGACAGTCGCTCAGTGGAACAGAAGGATGAAAAGTGACCGTTTCTGCCTGCAAGTATCTATGAAAAACGCAGTATTTTTAGTAAGAAATATCAAAATATAATTTTAAGACTACATATCATTCACTCCTATTGTACATTAACGAATACCCACAAAAGTCAATGAAATGAAGTGAAGAGGGGGCCAAAATTACAACACAACAATTTGAGAGACTGATAAAGTCCGATAGGGACAGATTCAATACGGCAGACAACTGTCTACAGGAAACTAGGACTCTGTTATGAGGAGACAGGTTTGCTTGGGAGCAGGTTATACTCATACTAAATTTATTTATTTATTTTTGTAGGTGCTGAGTATGGTGATCAAAACTGAATTAATGTGAGAGGCATTTAGGACAGTGTGTAATGCTGCAAAGAGTAGACTGGGGCTGAACAAACATCTGGATGTGACAGAGGAGACGTCAGGCTGTTTCACATGGGAATAAGACCTGTGTGACTTGGCTGTGAGTTTTTACTGCAACCCTGAAATTAGTTTCAATTTATTAATTTTATTCATTAACTGCAGAATACCATAAACCCTTATTGTGGGCCAGGCTTTCACCTTCTTCAGTTGCAAAGGGAGTCAGGCCAATTTACCCTTCTTCCAGCGTAATTCATGGTCCTGCAAACATGTCGATCTGCATAAAAATTTCTGTTTGGACGGGTGGGGCAGAGGCTTTTTACCTACCGTACACGTGCTTTGGTGCAGTTCTCCAAAATTAACAGATTCATTGAATAAAAGCCAGGGCAATAAATAAATCCGTATTGGTACATTGATGGTCTCTTTTTGTTTTGTTCTGAAGGTCAGTGTTTTTCTTTAAAAAAACAATGACATGTTTACTATGCAGTGTCCTGATGTACGAGCGGTGCAGACAGAGATCAGACAGAGAGATCTGTGAGGAAGCATGTTTGCAGAGATGAAAGGGATATAGATATAATGGTGCTAACTGGAACCTGGACACAAGTCAGGTCCCTAAATCCTCTTTGTTGGATTTCCAGCACCTGGTAGTTTGTTGAGGTGGATCATCAATCCCTGTGTTGCTGTTGCCTGAACCTTATACAATCAAGTCTCATAAGCGTCTCTCTACAATGAGATATGGAGGAATTTTTCAAAGTTTCACTGCAGAGATGAAATAACTTGGTTGATTTTTGTGCAGCTCATTATAAGTACCTGTAAATCATGGGTGAAAAGCTCCTGTAATAACATCTCTAGCAGTGCTGAGAGATGTGCTTCTAGTAAGGTGATAGGATTCAGGCATCGACGAAGACAGCCAGACATGTGACAACCATCTAACCAGCCTGCAGATTCCTGGATCTACATGTAGGCTGGGAAGATGCCTGCCCACAGAGCCAGCAGCTGCTTGCAGCAGCATTTCCAGCCAACGCAGTGAGAGACAGATATGCTGCCAGCTTATTTTGTATACACAACTGGCTTCATATTAACCACTGTTCAACTTCAAAGAAAAGTGAAGAGCAAAGAATAAACACTGGCATAGTACAAATGTACCCACAAATATATTTGTTTCCAGTTGGATAGCACCAATAAATATGGATATGCAGACTTGCATATTGCCTCATCTTGTTAGGATTTCAGGTAATGCACCAGGATTAAAAATATAAGTAAAGGACAAAGTAATTCAAATTTTTCAAAGAAATACAGAGCAGCTGCTCTGATCGGACTTTGACACATACTGTGTCTAGTATTATATGTACTTTCTTTGCAAAACAAAGTTTTACATATCATGAGCTCAAGAAGTTACAACCACTCATATCCTAAATGTAAGTAACAGTGCTGTGTCAATTTACAGCCATAGTGACAAAGACTGAATCATTGCATTAGGACCAGTGGTGAGAACGTGACAATGATCTGTGTCACTTTAACGATCAAATGTTTTCTAAGACCTCGTGAAATTTAAACAAAAGTGTTATATTCAGGCTTAAGCAAGCCAGAACAACTAGTGGGACACACTAAACTATTCAATAATCCCACCAGTACAGTATTTGTTTCTTCTTTTTGCCACATACAGGTTTAAAGTGCATCCTAGTGGCTGGTCAGATGAAACAAGAAATTTTAAAAGACTGTTGATTTGAGGTTTCACAATTTACTTTTTGCTTCTTGTCAGTGTAAACTCAATCCAGATAGTCCACCAGGGCGATGTCCTTTTGCACCGGGCTAATGCTAAAACCTCAAGTTGATGTATGGTTTTGGCCTATTATAGGAATAAATATCATTTTTTTGGCTTAAATTGTTATTAGTAATTTTATAGTCATCCTGCTACCTTACATTTCCTCTTTCTTTATTTGTAATACAAGGAGAACTGCGTAAAGCTCACCCATTTTAAGCTTTGTACTACGTGCTGGTGAAAACTAATCAAATAATTACAGCAAAGCTAAGCTTTGACGTTTTAAAGACGTGTATGCTCTCCAGAGTGAATTATGGTGACAGTATTCTTAATCTCAAATATGGCTTCATTTAAAAGGGTTTTTTTTAGGTTATTTAATTTAAAAAATTATGTTGTACTCATAAATATACATTGCTTAGCGTGTAATTACATCTTCCAACTAACAGATCCCTCACCATAAAGATAAAATCGCAGTAGTGGTCCCACTACAGTTTGTCTGCCACTAAAAAAGTTTCATGAAAGTTTTCAGGAATTGGCTTCATAAAAATCACTGGCTGCTTTTGGGACTGTCCCTAAAGATTTATGGTTTGTTTTCCCTCAACACGAGCTCAGCTTTCTCACTGCTCACCTTTGGGTGAGTCATTTCATCATTTTTGTATTGTGGCTTATGTTTGAATGTAGTCCTCTTCAATTTGCTGGTGCAACGATATTTTCATCAGAATTTCAGCACTCTGCTGAAGAACTTACATTTAGGATGTTTACCAATCTAATTGCAATTCTGTTTGTACATATCTTATTTATCGCCTGTATAAGCAAGATGAATGAGGCTAAATAGTGATTTATAGACTGCTGCATTATTTTTCATTTTGTTAATTCTCAGTGTCACTGTTAATCAGAGGAGTGTACGTGTCGGCTGGGTTAAAAAAGGCAAGGCATACTACCAAAGTAATTTCTCTTTAACATTACAGGGAAAACTTACAATGCTGGTCATAAAAATGTAAACAATGACTTACAGACGTGAAGGCCAGGAGTTCTTCTTCTGTTAGTTTGTGCACAGGGTTATTCTTCTGGACGTCAGTGCTGCAAAACAAAACTATTTGTGAATACATAGTGGAAAGATTATTAGGAATATCCTGTTTTACAAGTAAAACAGCTGGTAACTTGAGCTTTAAACAAACCAGATTCCCCTCGATTGCAATCGTCAAACAAACATTTTCTACAAAGCGGTGTGTCAGGGTATTTGGGTCGTTGACCCGGTGTTTTCAGCTTTGTCCCCGTTTAGTTTCCCATGCCTATTTTCTGTTTTATTGTGATAACCTTTTGTTATTAAAGTCCCAGCAGGGAGGCAGAGCACCCCCAGAACCCCAAGTCCGCCCCAGACTCACCCAGGGGCAGCTAGGCTACCACGCCGGTGACCTACGTCACCAACACAGACCCTCCAGCCCTACTGCATGCAGCCGACAGAAAACACCATCAAAGAGCCACCAGAGCCTCATCCAGGTCATGACCACAGCCCGAGGTTGAGCTCCCCAGAAACCTGTCCCTAGAGAACCCCCAGACACTGCAAGCCCGTACCTACCCCTGCATCAACCACAATAACAAAGGCAGGACAAAACCACCTGCAGGACAGCGGCTCTCAAGGACTAACGTTCCCTACCCCTGATGTCGGCTATATTCATCTCAGTTGTGATGTCATCCAAGTTGCCCAACAAGCAAACTAGAGGGGAGGCTGGATTAGGGCTGTTCGATATAACGATATATATCGGATGACGATAGAAAAACGTCTATCGTTTCATTTTACGCTATCGTTTGTTTCGTGGTGTCGCAAAATAAACTGTTTACGGCAATATTTTTTCATCATTTTGATGGTCACTGTAGTGGCTATATTAATTTCTTAAAGTTCTCTCTTTCTCTTATATTTAATATAACCACACTACGGACGGACAAGCGCTTGTTTTTATGCGTTTTCGTTAGCAACAACGACGGTAAAACCACCTCGTGTCCGCTTGTTTATTTTCCACATAAACCTTTCATAATAAAGCTCAAGATCCTGTTGAGGCTTTTCAAAATAAAACGAGTCACGTGAAAGATGCAGAGTATTAACGGATGAGAAGAAAAAAAAGAGCCGCCAGGTGCTAAAAAATAAACCTTAGAGTCAAACGTTAGAACAGACTTTTCTCCGCAGCACGCTGTGTAATAGATACTCACAAAGAAAACGGCGGCCGTTACAACTTACATCTAAAAATGTATAGTTCCATGCATCAGTTAAAACACTCGACTCCAGGTACACCACGCCCAGCTGGAAACACTTCACGCAAGTCGAGATGCCCGAGATTCACAGAATTTACAGGAAATGTTACATTTTTGTAATTTATATCGTTATATCGACGATAGATGTCTTAATATCGGGATATGAGATTTTGGTCATATCGCACAGCCCTAGGCTGGATTGTTACATTTCACCATCGATTTCCAAGATCAAGAATGGTCTTTTACACAACTCTTGAGCCAATGTGGATAACATCAGCCAACCATGCAAACTCCTGGGAATGATTTATGATTTGTTACAATCAATAAAAGGTAGTCCGTTTAGAAATTCTTTTAATTATTATATTTCAAGTCAGCATGGGAATTAATCAGAATCCACAGTGAGCTTTAAAAGTACTTTTTCAAAGAGGTAAATTTCAGATCTGCCAAGAACTCAAGAGGGAGAAAAGAGAAACCAGACAAGGTCACATTCCCAGAGTTAAAGGGACCATGGAGAACTTAGTTCTCTGATCCTCGTAACCAGAGTCTCTGCTGTTTAAGCCCTTGGCAAGGAATTAATAAATGGTGATTATATCCTGGGATTAGCTCTCATTAATACAAGAAGCAGTGACAATAAAGACAAGTTATTAAAATGTATAAATTTACTGTATCAGGTCAAAGTGAAGCAATTGATAATGCCAAATGTTACCTTAATATGCCAACATTCTGATTAACCATACACAGTTTATAGTCCCTGTCCGTTTACAGGGACTATATTTTCTCAAGGATTCTATCCTAGGTTGAGTGTCAAATGATTACCTAGCTTAATTTTTAAATAAGTGGGGTCTGCTAACACTCTGGAAGACACACACTATACAATAGACTTGTTTTTAACACTGTTTTGTAGTGATATCAGGGTGTACAGATCTTCCTTTAATTCAAACAGACCTGCTGCTCATCAATCATCTCCTAGCAATCTCACTGACTGCTCTACTGATCTTCAGTTGGCCCATCCTGTTCCAGCACCAACATAGGAATTAATCACCAAGTTACTGTGAAGATAACTATTTTTATATATTACATTTTAGTCTCTATTTTATTTATCCTTTTGCCTGGATTAAACCACCAGGACAAACACATTCACAATTTACAGTCACTGACCTATGAATTTAGAGAAAACTACAGTCACAAATAAAAGCAAGGATTGGGTAAAAGAATTGTTGATGAACTCTAAACTTTACATAGAAAAATATACAACTTATTAACTGACTCTGCAAAAATGTTTGTGCAGGTGGCAAATGTACACAGTCACACATTCAGTTTAGTACCCACTGCACTATATTCCAGTGACTGTCATCTAAGACCAGAGCACACCCTTCAGTACACCACTGATAGACATAATTAAATCTTAAGAGTCAGGAAATTTGATCCATAAAGGAACCTTTGTTTGGTTTTGATGCTGACCCCATATTGCCTTTTATCTGGTTTATGTAAGTTAATACTGCTCTGCCTGGTAACCAGGCAGAATTCATAGCTATGTAACATAGCAAAACAGTTGGGACAACATCAGCTAGAAAGACTTAAAAACAGTAAAGACCAGTGGGGAGCGTACAGGACAGGAAATCCCCCACCCGCCACAGTCATGTCCCACAAGGGCCAAAGTTCAGCAAGCCCCAGTGCCACATAGTCATGGGCTATCTATTAAGGTACCTTTTTTGGTAACACACTTGCTCGAATTTTTGATAACACTTTTTGTTGTCATTTTGTCTTATCTTGCTCACACTGCTAACACACTGCTCTGCTAGGCCCCAAGTGTTAGCATATGCTATAATCTGTTCCTGGTGGAGGCACAGCAAGTCATCTACTAATCAGAAGGTTGGTTCTAAGTTCAGACAAAACTGAGGATATATTGTGTTTGGCTTTAAAAAAAAAAAACCCTCTGAAAAATGACGTATAATCATATACTTACTCCAACTCACATATTAAACAGATCTGTAGGACTGCCTCTTTTGTCTGAACAATGTCGCCATTTTAGAAACATCCAGTTTCCGATTTATGCTGCCCTAAAAGTTTGGGCTAGATCAAGTGACCCGTAACCATAACTTAAAATAGGCTCAGGCTGCAGGGGGACTTCCCAAGATGCACTGAGCATTTCTCTTCTACTCATGAAGGACTTATATGCCATCATCTCATGTCATTAACACTGGTATTCTCTCTCCAACAGTTTGTCTTTTGTCCTCTCTCCCTTTCCCCCATTACTGATTCAGCAGGACTGGCAGTAAAAATGTGGTTAATCACAGCTGATGGGGGCCGGGGGGATTATGCTTTCACATTGGTCCAGATAGGCAACAAATACATCACGGTTTTACACATTTTGTATTTGCTCTTATTATCCATGTTTTCTTCTAAACTTTTTTTGATCTGAAATTTTTAAGTGTAACAAATATGCAAAAAAAGGTACAGTAGCAAGATACAACAGAAGTACACACTTGTGCAAGATCACTGATATAAGTCCACTGAATTAGTTCAACTCAATTAAATTTTGTTTATATAGTGCCAGTTCACAACAGGAGTTGCCTCAAGGCACTCTACAGGGTGGGCCATTTATATGGATACACCGTAATAACATGGGAATGGTTGGTGATATTAAAGTCCTGTTTGTGGCACATTAGTATATGTGAGGGGGCAAACTCCTCAAGATGGGTGGTGACCATGGTGGCCATTTAGAAGTCGGCCATCTTGGATACAACTTTTGTTTTTTCAATAGCAAGAGGGCCATGCGACACATCAAACTTAGTGGTAATGTCACAAGAAAAACAATGGTGTGCTTAACAAAGTTAAGCACAAAGTTACGTTGAAACCAAGCACACACACAAATTTGTTTTGTCACAGCAGGAAGTGGACAGTGCAAAAGTTGTGAAGGAAAAATTAGAATAAGATAAAATAAGAATAAATACAGTACACAACTGTACAGAATAGAATAAAATAAAATACTATATACAATAAGATAAAAATAGAATACAAGTGCTATATACAAGTGCCTTGAGGCAACTCCTGTTGTGAACTGGCACTATATAAACAAAATTTAATTGAGTTGAACTAATTCAGTGGACTTATATCAGTGATCTTGCACAAGTGTGTACTTCTGTTGTATCTTGCTACTGTACCTTTTTTTGCATATTTGTTACACTTAAAAATTTCAGATCAAAAAAAGTTTAGAAGAAAACATAGATAATAAGAGCAAATACAAAATGTGTAAAACCGTGATGTATTTGTTGCCTATCTGGCCCAATGTGAAAGCATAATCCCCCCCGGGCCCCCATCAGTTGTGATTAACCACATTTTTACTGCCAGTCCTGCTGAATCAATAAAGCATAAATAATACCTCCGTGATAAAGTACGCCAAATTATCTCACGAAGCAACACATTATTCCAACTAAAGAAACTCAGAAAGATGAAGAACAAGAAAGATGAAGAACAAAGTCATTGACATCTATTAGTCTGGAAAGGGTAACAAACCATGGTAAAAGCAGCCATCCACAAATGGAGAAAATTTGGAACAGGACGTCACAAAAACATAGAACATCTAAAGAACTGCAGGTCTCAGTTTCAACAGTTATGGCCATTGTTCATTATTAAATACTGTGAAAGAGACTGGGAAAAATGGCATCCATGGGAGAGTTCCAAGACAAAGAGTACTGTTGACCAAATAGAACACAAAACCTCATTTCAAATTTGCAAACTTGAATATCCCCAAGACTTTTGGGAAACTATTCTGTAGACTGACAAGACAAAAGTAGTTAAGCTTTTGGGAAGATTTGTGTCTCATTAAATCTAGTGTAAAAATAATTCAATTTGTTAAAAAGAACATCACACAAAGAGTCAAACACGGTGGTGACACAGTGATTGTGTGGGGCTGCTTTACTGGTTTGGAACCTAATTGACTTGCCATAATTTATGGACCCACAAAAAACAAAAATAAAAAAATAAGACTATGACCTAGTCAAAGTCCAGACTTAAGATGTACTATAGAAATGAGTAAGGGGAAAAATACTTTCTTACAGTACTGTATACTAACAGAACAGTGTAGAATAAAAAAAAAAAGTTTGTTCACAACTTTCTACTGAACAAATAGATGACACGACAAGAGAAAAAAAGTTAATGGGATCTACTATTTTCCAAGTGGTTAGCAAAGTCAGTGACGCATCAGACAAAGCAATTTATGAATATGGCATATATTCATTCAGGGGCAAACTGAACTGAGGGGATCATTAGCTCTAAATAGATGTGCAGGATGGTGAGAAGTTATTTCAGTCTTCAGGCCTGACATCCAACAGATGAACTATTAACCCAAAGTTCCTTATGAGGCTACCGTCGTTGGTATGTCATCACACTATACCTGCACTCTTAGTGGTTTTCCCACTGTTTTAAACAATTCCAATTGCAATTTTACGTACAGCTACAGTTCGGGGCTCTGAGGCAGCAGACTTACCAGATACCCAGGATGACGGCCTGTTCTTCAGCAGTTAGGTCAGGCAAGTGGTACTGATCTGGCTCTGCTAAACTGATTTTATCCAGTAGTGTGTCGTCCCCCAGATTGTAGTCCTGTATGCAAAGAATTGAATATGGATATCAGCAAGAAAATAACTCATTTTACTGAGCATTCACAGATAAGCTAAACAATCAGGATTTCATTTAAACTGCTGTCAACTAGTGATTCTGTTAATATGGTTACATACATACATATTTGGGGTCCATAGGGACTAAGTAAAGCACTATACAAATACAGGCCATTTGCCATTTCTTTCCCAGACAGAGTGTGCTTTACTCAAATGGACTAACAGTTCTCATTGGACCAATAACTGGAATGAATGTAACAGTTAGTTTGGATCTTTGAAAGATCTTAGAAATGAATTAATTTAAAAGACTAGTTTAACTGCGGAATATATTTGAAAAGAGATGCTGTTTGATTGGTAGAGGGTAAGGTTCAGAAGTGATTAGTACTGGTTTAATAATATTTAGCTTCATATTCCCCAGAAACAAAACTTCTAAGGTGCAAGTTCCACTTCCAAAGCTTTCAAAGTTGACTTTCTCTAGTTATTTTAAATTTCATTGAGTTTTTCACTACACTGCTGATTGCACAGTCACATTTCATTAAACCTTACACTCATAAGTATCAGAAATAAAGGCACAAAAAATGAGTATATGTAATTCTTCCTTTTTTCTTTTTTTGTTAAAGATGTTTTTGGTAGTTGAGGCGCTTCGTTAAGACAGACTGCCTTGTACCTACCAACCAACAAGCTGGTGGGTAGGCCTGTATGGATAGGTTATTCAGACATAACACGCATAACATCTTTAACCTTCAACACCTACAAATGTACAGACTCAGTTTGGATTTTTACAGTCCTGCATAAGAACACCATGCAGTCAGGATGAGCTGAGGCTCAAACTACTTAACCAATTATGAGGTATTCAAAAATTCTGGACTTAATGATCAGTAACTGCCAGTGACAGGGAAGTGCATTCCTGTGGTCTGAGCAAACTCAATCAAATCCTCTGTTGTGATAATGTGGTTTGGCATCAGCAAAAAAAGAAGCCCTGGATGTTAAGTTAGACTCTTTTTCTCCAATTGATCTTTCTGAGTTAACTTCAATAATTAATTCCTCCAAACCATCAACGTGTCTTTTAGACCCCATTCCTACAAAACTGCTCAAAGAGGTCCTGCCATTAATTAATGCTTCAATCTTAAATATGATCAACCTATCTCTAATAATCGGCTATGTACCACAGGCCTTCAAGGTGGCTGTAGTTAAACCTTTACTTAAAAAGCCATCTCTAGACCCAGCTGTCTTAGCTAATTATAGGCCAATCTCCAACCTTCCTTTCATATCAAAAATCCTTGAAAGAGTAGTTGTCAAACAGCTAACAGATCATCTGCAGAGGAATGGCTTATTTGAAGAGTTTCAGTCAGGTTTCAGAGCTCATCACAGCACAGAAACAGCTTTAGTGAAGGTTACAAATGATCTTCTTATGGCCTCTGACAGTGGACTCATCTCTGTGCTTGTCCTGCTAGACCTCAGTGCTGCGTTCGATACTGTTGACCATAATATCCTATTAGAGCGATTAGAACATGCTGTAGGTATTACAGGTACTGCACTGCAGTGGTTTGTATCATATCTATCTAATAGACTCCAATTTGTACATGTAAATGAAGAGTCCTCTTCACACACTAAGGTCAATTATGGTGTTCCACAGGGTTCAGTGCTAGGACCAATTCTATTTACATTATACATGCTTCCCTTAGGCAGCATCATTAGAAGACATAGCATAAATTTTCACTGCTATGCAGATGACACGCAGCTCTATCTATCCATGAAGCCAGGTAACACAGACCAATTAGTTAAACTGCAGGAATGTCTTAAAGACATAAAGACCTGGATGGCCGCTAACTTTCTGCTTCTTAATTCAGATAAAACTGAGGTTATTGTACTCGGCCCTGAAAATCTTAGAAATATGGTATCTAAGCAGATTCTTACTCTGGATGGCATTACCTTGGCCTCCAGTAATGCTGTGAGAAACCTTGGAGTCATTTTTGACCAGGACATGTCCTTCAACGCACATATTAAACAAATATGTAAGACTGCTTTCTTCCATTTGCGCAACATCTCTAAAATTAGAAATATCCTGTCTCAGAGTGATGCTGAAAAACTAGTTCATGCATTTATTACTTCCAGGCTGGACTACTGTAATTCTTTATTATCAGGATGTCCTAAAAACTCGCTGAAAAGCCTTCAGCTAATCCAAAATGCTGCAGCAAGGGTACTGACAGGGACTAGAAAGAGAGAGCATATTTCTCCTGTTTTGGCTTCCCTTCATTGGCTTCCTGTTAAATCCAGAATTGAATTCAAAATCCTGCTCCTCACATACAAGGTCTTAAATAATCAGGCCCCATCTTATCTTAATGACCTTGTAGTACCATATCACCCTATTAGAGCACTTCGCTCTTGCACTGCAGGCCTACTTGTTGTTCCTAGAGTATTTAAAAGTAGAATGGGAGGCAGAGCCTTCAGTTTTCAGGCCCCTCTTCTGTGGAACCAGCTTCCAGTTTGGATTCGGGAGACAGACACTATCTCTACTTTCAAGATTAGGCTTAAAACTTTCCTTTTTGCTAAAGCATATAGTTAGGGCTGGACCAGGTGACCCTGAATCCTCCCTTAGTTATGCTGCAATAGACGTAGGCTGCCGGGGATTCCCATGATGCATTGAGTTTTTCCCTTCCAGTCACCTTTCTCACTCACTATGTGCTAATAGACCTCTCTGCATCGAATCATATCTGTTATTAATCTCTGTCTCTCTTCCACAGCATGTCTTTCATCCTGTTTTCCTTCTTTCACCCCAACCGGTCGCAGCAGATGGCCGCCCCTCCCTGAGCCTGGTTCTGCCGGAGGTTTCTTCCTGTTAAAAGGGAGTTTTTCCTTCCCACTGTCGCCAAAGTGCTTGCTCATAGGGGGTCATATGATTGTTGGGTTTTTCTCTGTATTTATTATTGTGCTATCTACTGTACAATATAAAGCGCCTTGAGGCGACTTTTGTTGTGATTTGGCGCTATATAAATAAAATTGAATTGAATTGAATTGGATCTGACTTCTAAGTCCACTCAGACCCACAGCAACAGAAATGGCCCAGTTTCCCGGTTGGCACTAGGTTTGATTGGCCAGTGATGAACAGTTCCTTCTCCTTGCCTCTATACTTTCCTTCTATCCACTTGAGATGGGGAGACTGTGTGCTCTGGTTAATGACAGCTTTGATTGAGCCAATTTCCTCCCCTCCACCAGTAATGAGGGTATTAGTGGTCTGAGCATAGCACAAGGAACTGGACCTGAGCCATGGCCACAAGACTAAGAGCTCTATGGGCGCACTACAGGAAAGGTTTGAAAGATTTCAGAAAATTTATGTAAGCTTGAACCACTGTGTCGTTCTCTCTTCAGCACCAACTAAGAGTGTCTTGGAATGTACATGGACTGAACTATATAGCTAATAAGGTTATGTTCCATTTTGTTAGCATGATATTAAAAAAGAGAACACAATAAAAAATGTCCCTGACAGTCTTCAGTGAAATGTCTAGATCAAGGAAAAGTTCCACCTTTATAATTGTGTTTTGCCACTGCTATGGTTAAACGTTAGATTAGCTTTGGAAACAAAAACACTTTAAAACTGTAAGATTTAAAGTGAAATATTTGGGAAATTGATGGGGGGGAAATGAACTATTACAATTATTAAAAATCAGAAACAGAGTTTTTTTGGCTTGGCTACGTCTGAATGGCAGATGACTAACTGATGAATTATGTTTCAATAGGAACTGCAAACCACTCTGAAACTTAATGTGCACATCCGGTTAATGCAGTCTACAAGTAAAATGTAATTCTAGATGTTTGTTATTTCAACATATTATTCTATATCAGTTTGACGATAGATGACTGAAGTTGTTATAACATAGAATTACAAGTTAAAAACGTCCCAATTACACCAAAAAAAGCTAACTTGAAAACTCATGTCCAGCTAAATCAGCAACTTATGTGAACTTGACAACGTGGGTAAGTTGAGCACAGCAGGATTCAAAACTGCCTCACGTGACTGCTACCGAGGTGCATCATGGGGAATTGGCGGTTAACGACATGCTCACTTTACTTGGACGTTTTCTAATCGTCTTCTTTGGAATATGCTTTCAAGGTGAGTAACATTGGTTATAACTATAAGGAAAGAGAGCTACAAAAGTTGGAACATGTTTTGAATTTATGGCATGATGTGTGTTTTTCTCTTTTACCGAAATGTTTGCTTTAGCTAATGTAACTTTAGCCGACAAGGTCCAGCATGTGTGTCATGACCAAACTTGACCTAATAAACTGACATATGGCCTTTTTTATGGGTTTAATGTGGCGCTGACCAAGTCACAAGTATTGCGCCACTAGCTTTAAGGTTGTGCACTCAACCACTGTTGCGATATTAGCAAGCTAACTCAGCTAATTAATAAAGCTTGTCTCTGTGCTTGTAAATTTCTTTCAAGTTCACAGGCTGTTGTATTTTGGTGGAAGTTCATTTTGGCAATATTTCCAATAACTGACTGGGTTCAAAAAGAACTTTTTGGCAGGACTCCGATGCTTGTTGTCATCTGTTTACCCCTATGTAATCACTTAAGTTGTTATTAACTGCTGCATGCTAAGCTGCAAGAGTGCACTGAGGACTGAGACAAAATATGGTCTACAAACCAGCATTATATTAGTTTTTATCAGATAGTCCTCCAGTGTGTTTATTTTTTGCTTTAATTCTATTGTGCAGTTATTTGTTACCCTGAAATGCTTTATGCTTAACAACAGCTCACTATTTTGACTTATTTTTGAACTCTTGTGATCAGTATGACTAGATTGTGTGAGTTTCCATACTAAAAGAGCTGTAGTGATAAAATAATTGGCATCAGAGACACTGATTTTTGGCATGGTATACTGCAGAAGTTTTTGTTTTGTTTTGGCATAATTTACCTTTTAATTAAACTGCATTTTCTGTATTGTAACAAAACTAACATTGTTTATATGTCAGAAAATTAGCAAACATGAATAAATGGCGAAAACAATATAATTATAACATATTTTTGTCTGTGAAGGTTCTCAGTCATCCAGGTCATCGTAGTCAAAGGAGTCAAACATGTGGTTATCCTAACTGGGCATTCATAAAGTCAGCAAAGAGGCACAGAAAAGAAGATCAGACACCAGCGAGGGAGGATAAGAAAGACAGACGCAACAACATTGTCATCCCCTATGTAGCCGGTGTATCAGAGAAACTCAGGAGAGTTTTCTCCAAGCACGACATCCCAGTGTACTTCAGACCCAGCAACACACTCAGACACAAACTGGTTCACCCGAAAGACAAAACTCCAAAACACAGACTGAACAACGTGGTGTATGCTGTACAGTGCAGTGAGGAATGCCCGGACCTCTACATTGGAGAGACCAAACAGCCACTTCACAAGCGCATGGCACAACATAGAAGAGCCACCTCCACAGGACAAGACTCAGCAGTCCACCTGCATCTTAAAGATAAAGGTCACTCTTTCGAGGATGCCAATGTTCACATATTGGACAGAGAGGACAGATGGTTTGAAAGAGGAGTGAAAGAGGCCATCTATGTCCACTGTGAGCGACCATCTTTGAACAGAGGCGGTGGTTTACGACACCAACTGTCTGCCATCTATAATCCAGTTTTGAGTTCCCTCCCCAGACGCCTTAACGCCCACTCACATCCTGGGCCATCTGACCTGAGGAAATCACATGATAGGGTGGGGCCAGGTTTCACAATGAGCTCACCCAAACCCTGGCTGATTAGGTACCACACCCGCTTTCACACCTTGTCGCATGTGATTAGAGGATCACCAGGGGGTCCTTTGTCCCTCTTTGGGGGGATACTCCCACTGGGTTTAAATCTGGGACTCTCGGCCATTTGACCTTAGAACTGAAGAAGCTTCTCGGATGAGAGGTGAAACGTCTTCAAGCAACTCAAAGAAGTCCAGACGCTTTTCTTTGCAAACTCCTTTGACTATAACATATTTTTATTTTACTTATTTTAGGTCTGTGAGGCCAAACTTGATGCTGGGGATTTATTTTTGTCAGTGGAGTCAAATGGTAAGTTACAATTTGTGCATTTTGTCATACTGGAAACACCACAGATTATATTGTAACTTAATAGCTCTGTAGAACAAATGATATAAAGATTGTAGTGTCAGGGCACTTCTTAAGAAGTAATATGGCACTATTGATGATCACATGCAGGTGGCATAAACTAAATATTCAGACGTGTTACCAACAAGTGATTCATTAACAAAAGCAATGGAGCAGACTGTTTAGGTTCTTGTGGTTGTAATAACATCCATAACTGCAGGTTTGTCATTAATTTATTTTCACAGGTCTAGATGATCACATCTGTCATTTAAATGAGGTGGACTTGCAAACTTTGCACTCTTTTGGGTAAATTGCTGTCCACTACATATACACAGAATGTGCACAGTATTTCAGATCTAAAAAGGGAGTATGTAATCGACTTGCTGGCTTTAATGTAAAAAGCCTGTTGTGTAACTTTAATGAGGCAGTTGGACTAAAACAGTATTGCTCATCAAGGTAAACATCTGAGGAATAAGGAAACTGTTACTTGTCCTTTTACTCAGTGTTCTTTTAATCACACGTTTACTAAAGTTTTACATCACGTAAGTCATTTTCACAATCATTCTACTTTAAAAGATTTCAAGACAGAGCTTATTGTTCTCTGAACTTCCTTGTTTGCTGAACGGCAAAGTGCATCTTTTTGTTTGTTTGCTTTTGTGTGTTTGTGTTTTCTCTAATGGGCCTCAGATGACCGTTTGCTTAAATTTGGGTCTCAAAGAATCTTTTTTTTATTCTGTCTGTACTCTCCACCCCTCTTCTTCTATTGCTCAGGTTGAAGCAGAATTTGCCCGTCTTACATCTGTTGACCTGAAAGGGTTCCTTTTTGCTGTGCTTGACCATTATGGAGAGGTTCGTGGAGCTGTACAAAATCAAGAGCGGCATAGAAGGGCTAACTAGGCTCATAAAATGCTTCAATGATGATGTAAGTGTTCAACTGCGAAATGTTCTCCTTTGTTTAAGTTTTAGGTTATCCAGTTCAACTGATGAACTCATTGAAAGAAAGCTGATAAGTAAAGTCTGTCATCATATTTCACAACTGGACATTTAGTGTGGTAACTTTTACAGAATCTGTGTATATTGGTGGTAGGTTGGATATCATATTCTACTTGAATGTCCTGATAAGCCTGATTTAAAATCTCCAATGATAATCATATATTGATGGAATTATGTATCAAAAAGATCTAAAAAAATCTACATGCTTCATAAACACTGTTTAAAAAGTGTTTTTGTTTTCTTTTTGACTTCTTTGACCAGAGCCCTACACAAAGGAAGAGGACAGAGGACCTCATTTTCTAAAGGAAGATCCCTCACACACTTTCAAGACTGTGAAGGTTAGCATTGTTTCTTTTAGTAAATTTAATAATGACAGCACCACAGTGGATTTTAAATGAAACATGTGGCATCTATGAAACAATAGATGCCACATGATAACATGTGTACTTTTTCCTCACCAAATGTATTATTACAAGATCTTTGACACTGGATTTGGTCTGGGTTTCAGAGAAACTAACTGGCAAGCTAGCATTGATATTATTAGTGTCTTGTGTTTATTCATGTCTTCACCAGGGTCTTTGACATTTCGCTGCTGTACTGTTCACTTCAGCTTTATGTTTGATTTCTCACATTGTATATTGTAATGGCAGAGATATTAGGATATTTAAGGGGCTGCAGTGGCTGCTACAGCTGTGGGGGGGCAATACTTTGGTGAAATGTCCTGGACCCTGGAAAAGAGACTGTGTAGACTGGGTAAGCAATTAAAGGTTACTGGCCGAGAGTCATTGGGCAGCTGGGTAAAGGTGGATGTTGATATTCAGTGCCAATTATGCAACCTGTTCAGCCATGTCTATATGCTCTTTTTTCATGCTGTTATTATAGGGGGGGAAAAATAAACTTTAATCAATAAACTGATTAAAGAAGCATTGTCTATGGAGCCATAATCTGATCCTGTAGTGTAACTGCAGTTTGCACATTTCATGTATTCTCAGCCAGATTTGGTTTAGAGCACAGCCAATATTTAGCATAAGTAGATTTAAATTCACACACTGGTGATGGCAAGCTACATTGTAGCCACAGCCACCCTGGGGCGCACTGACAGAGGCGAGGCTGCCAGACACTGGCACCACCGGGCCCTCTGACCACCACCAGTAGGCAACAGGTGAAGTGTCTTGCCCAAGGACACAACGACTGAAACTGTCGGAGCCGGGGCTCGAACCAGCAACCTTCCAATTATAAGACGAACTGTCAACTCTTGAGCCACGATTCAGTCATCCACCCATGTGTGTGAACGCTTTGGAGTCCTTAGGGGACTAGTAAAGCGCTATACAAATACAGGCCATTTACCATTTAAATTGAAAATTTTGTTTGAATTCTGCAATTGAAGACATGCTCAGTTATTTCTGAACATGGTCTTTGTTTAAAGCAAGAAATGGATTTGTAACATGGGGTGCATATCTCATTCTGAAAAAACTTTAACAACTAATAAGTGTTACCCAAAGCCAATCACCATCATCCAAAGCATCAGTATGGCTCTTATTTGGAAAGACATGAATTCTTAAACACAGGGGATATTGTGTAATTGTAATTGTGTAATTTTATTTTATTTTTTTGTCTTTGAAGCCTTTTATAGCCGACAGGTATTGAAGACACGTTTTGTAAGAGGATGGAAGTTGGCATTGCGATGGTGAAAGAAGAAGACATCATCGATGTGTTGGTTGTCCTTGAGGCAGCAGTAATCCTGTCCAATCTGAGGGATGTCTCAAGTGCCATTTCCATGCTGATGGGCCTTCTTTTTGCCCTCAACATAGACTATCCAAAGGAACTTAAGGACATCTTTGAAGTCATTCAGAACGTCCTAATGAACATTGGTGGAAGGCAGTGCATCTCACTAGTGAAAGAAACAGACTCTAAGAAACAGACTCTTGCAGAAAGCCATGCAGAACTGTAATTGTATGCTCCTTAGTGTTAAGGACAGTTTTTAATTTTACTGTTTGTTTTTTTTCATTCTTGCAAGTTCTCATTCTCACCTTTGTATGTCACTAAATGACTACACTTTACATTCCAGATTAAACAATTATTAATTTGTTCATGGTTTAAGAAACTTATGTGAACAACAATATAATGGTGGACTCTGCAGATGCTTATCTCATGCAAGTCAGTAGTTTTTCCTTTGTTTTGCAATTGAGCAGACTCAAACTGATGTTTCTGAAATATCCATATTATCAAATGTTTCAGAAGCATGCACTCATTTTCAGAGATATTGGTTCTGTGGAATTTGTTGCAATTGTAAACGAAGACAAATACAAGAGTTTGATGTCTTAGTTGTTATAAACTGATCTTTACTGTCACTTATCAAAGGTTTTGTACTATTTTAATATTTCAAGTTTTATGCTAACAGGTGTGACTGAGCACAATGAAGTTTAAAAATTTTGCAAATGTAAAGAATAACTTTTCTAAAATAGCAAGTGTCCCGTTGATACATTACATTAATGCAGACTTTATGTTGTTACTTCACAAGAATCACTACTGCTCCTAGCGTATTGGTCAGAATTTAATCTTCACCCAAACTGGGCTCAAGACCAAGTTCAAATTTATTGTTTCACAGGGAGCAGCCTTTGAGTTTTGATGGATTGTGAGGCTGATGAGCTACGTCACTGATTTTTCTGTTTCTCAGATGACTAAGATGGCACAATAAATGGTGAATGTTGGGTGCTCATGAGTAATTGTCTTGTCATGTTCTTAAAACAAACTTTCTGTATGAAATGATCAGATAGACTTTAATGGAATCTGTGGGTTTTTATTTTTTTTTCTGTAAACAACAGAAAATTAATTTAAAGGAATGTAGATATTTAAACCTGAGATCTAAGATAAACCTAACAGGTAGTTTTGCTGAAATGGATGTTAGAAAGCTAAAAAAAAACAAAACAAAACTTAAGATGTTTAATACACATTTTTCTTTACATCCAGTCAATCAACTCTGATAATTAAAATGAAACTGATTTACAAGTTCACTCAGCTACCTTAAGGAGCTCAGTTAATTAATAAACTTAAATCAATTTAGCTAACAGATTATGTTAGTTAAGCTAAAATAGATTCCTAAGTTAAAAGAACTACTAAAGTATTTGAATTAACTAAAAAACCCAAGTCAACTGAACTAGGACTAGAGTTTAAACAATAGATTATTTTAATTTAGCTGAAAGAGTTTTCCCAAGTAAAAATGACAATTAAAGGAGTTGAACTGAGTAACAAATCTCAGCCAACTAAACTAAGACAAAACTTTAGACAACATGTGATTTTTCATTAAGATAACAATTGGTTGTGTTATAAGAACAAACTCTATTTCTTGACTTAACTTAAAATTTTAAGGCAGCCCTGTACCTGATATTTTTAAGTTGAAACAACAAGTTATATTTTACAGTGTACAACTATTACTATTGGCCTGCTCAGTACCACTGATTCCTCTAGTGCATTTCCAGCTAATGTTTTGGAGAAGATTTTGAATTTATCAGAGAATAAATCAGATCAGATCCAGTGCTCGCAAAATTTCAAAATCTCTGGTAGCCCTTCGGGCAGGCACTCTTCAGTTTTTGGTAGCCCAAAATAAATTTAAGTAGCCCGAATAAAAAAGAGAGCAATTTTTTAATGTTTTGTTTCCTTTACAATATTATACATTAAAGTATAATATTGTAACGGAAACAAAAATTAATCAGAAAATTGTTAAAATACAAATCACAACAACTGTATAAAAATTACAATCATCAACTCAAATACTTGTTTCTAACTGACCAGAAATTTCTATGAACTTGTAAGAACTGTGTAGAACATGAATCAGTCTGTGTCAGATCCTGAATTTGAAATTTCCACTGAAGTCACGGGTAAGAGGTGAGTGGAACCAAGATCGAGGCCATTTGCTTTTTGAAGTTTGCAAAGACTGCTAAATTTTGAGAATGGTAGTTCACTCTTTGCAACACAGTACGCATTTGAAAGATTTTTCAGGACTTCTTCTTGTGCTTGGTTTATTTTTAGTATGTTTTTTTGCAATTGCTGTTTGTTCTGGGAAAGATATTGCAGACTGGGCAATAATGCATTTCTTGCGTTTCTCATGGGTTCTGATGGGGTCTTTCTTAAAATTACTGGTCCCAGTAACAAAGGCGCTTGGCGACTCAGATATCGAGGGAAACTCATGACACACCTGGCAGAATATCATGTTATTTAGCTCGTCATATTCCAGCCACAGAAATTCTTTTGTCCATGAAAACAAAAAAGCTGAGCTTTCTTTTTGCCTCAGTCTGATTTGTCAGAACTTTTCCGTTTTGTGGTAGGCTTTTCATTGGCTGCCCCTTCTTCACCCTGACCTGTCTTATTTGGCTCAGCAGAACTAAAATACCGGCATAAATTCTGCTGCTTTTACACACGTACTTACATCACGGTCAGCGATTCTCTGCGCAATCAACCTCTCACATGTTTAAGCTTGCTGCGGGAGATTTCACTTGTCACGTTTGAATAGTAAGCTAATGATTGATAAGATGATGCCAGAGGAATTGGTGCGCAATTAATCGTCACTCACCAATCAGTGCTGCCGCTCTCTACACACCGTTCGCGCGATCGCAAAGTGAAAGTGAAAGCAAAAAACAAGCGCAAATTCAAACACGATTTCAATATGTCACATATTGACAGAGGCTCATCGATGCCAATGACATAATTACTCAGCTACATTTGCGAAAGAAAATGCAAAAGCATTGACATATTTTTCTTTCCTATGATAGCCCGACGGGCAGGGCTGAGATAGATTTTGGTAGCCCAACTGGAAAAATCACTAGCCCCGGGACGTCGGGCTAGCGATTTTGCGAGCCCTGAGATCAATAAAAAAAGAGAATATGAATCATTGTCTCCCTATAAGGAGTGCTAATCCTGGACTCACAAATATCGACAAATTCATGGAAGGAGACTGCTGAAACTATCAGAATGAATGTGAAAGAACAAAAAACTTGAGGGACAAATTACACCTGATTTAGACCTCTGCAGTCTAAATCTGGCATAGTATCGGGTTAGGTCACAGGTTACAGTATAGCACTGTTGCCGCACAGCAAGAAGGTCCTGAGTTCAATTCCACCATCAGGCCGGGGTCTTTCTGTGTGGAGTTTGCATGTTCTCCCCGTGTTTGCGTGGGTTCCCTCCGGGTACTCCGGCTTCCTCCCACCGTCCAAAGACATGCAACTTGTGGGGATAGGTTAATTGGATAATTCAAATTACCACTAGGTGTGAATGTGCGAGTGAATGTGAGTGTGAATGGTTGTCTGTCCCTGTGTGTTGGCCCTGTGACAGACTGGCGACCTGTCCAGGGTGTACCCCGCCTCTCGCCCTATGACAGCTGGGATAGGCTCCAGCGCCCCCCGCGACCCTGAAAAGGATAAGCGGAAGCGAATGGATAGATGGATGGATGGATGGATAAATCCCCAGTAAGAAAGCTAAAGAGACTTCTGTCCACTGTGACTTTTTTCTAGGTTTTAACAAGCCAGATAATGTATATAATCTTTTAGCATGTTCTTGATCTGATTAACAATCTCATACCAGTTACACATGATAGGAAAAACCACCAGAAGCAGACACTTTATCAGATACCAGACAGACAGAGTGGCTCCTTTTAATGCAAAGGAAGTTGTAGCATGACTCCTGAATGTCTAAGCTTTTTATCCAAAGTCTAAGGCTCAGCCTAGCCACCCTGTGCTCCAAAACAATGTTAACATAGACAATAAAACTCTTACAAAAAACTCTAAAAAAGTGGGAGTTTTTTGGTGTCACTTTTAGATTAGAAAAAGGGTTTTCATTTCCTTATCCAATTATACAGACTAGATGCCTGAATCTCTGGATACTAAGCAGGATTACTATCACAACAACACTACACATTTCCAGCAGGATACAACCAACCTGCCTCACATTTGTACGATCCACTTTACATCCAGTTCACAAGAGGACATGGATCTGCTTAACTTATAACAAATCAAGACCATCACTGTGAATGAAATGTATTACAGTGACTGTTTTCGCTTGATTATCTTGCTTTTAATGTTAATGTTTTAAGTCAAATTCCTGTCTGAAAATGAAATGAATCACCCAGCCCGAGCTCACTGTCAGACTACTATGGGCAGAAATCTGTGTCATCAGAAACTGAATTTGAATAAGTTAAATTTGAATGTGAATTGCTCAGATTGAATCTGAATTGTAACTTGAATAAATGCTTTTGAAAACTGAATTTGAATTAGTCTAATTTGAAATTGAATTTATGGTTTGAAAATGATCATCACTAAATTGAAATTGAATTTTATATATTGAAAATGAATTCATTTGCTTTGAAACTGCATTTTATCCTTTAAAAATTCAGCTCTCAAATAATTTCAGTTTCACTCTCACCATTCAGTTTCAGTTCTCCAATTCAGTTTTTTGGAACTTACATCCGCTTCCGGTTCAACTGCCACAGTTTCAGTGCAGATCAAACAGACACACTTCCCCTTTAATTCTTTGAAGAAATATTCACTCTCCCACTGTGTCTGAAATTTTCTGCACTCACTTTCTACCTTTTGCTTCTTTGGTTCTGCCATGTTTGGTAACTTGGGGGGTAGATTTCTTCTGTGATTGTCCTTTTTGGTAGAGCAACTGCCTTGATCAACAGTAGCTCCCCCTGGTGTTAAAACTAAGAAGTGCAATACACTCAAGCAAAAGTTGAAATGCGGGCCATTTTCTATTCCATTTATAAAATTACTTGAGGGCCAATTAAAATGCGGCCCGCGGGCCGGACTTTGGACACCCCTGGCCTAAACCATCCCTCTCTATAAGGACTTACGTATGCATGAATATGTGCATGTATATCAATAATCAAAAATATTATGACAACACCTGCCTGATATGCTGTTGGTCTTGCGCATGTAAAGTATTAGAGGTAGAATATGAATTTTAACTGCATTCCAGCATAAAAATTTTCATAGGATAATATTCTTTTCCCATTTCAGGAGAAAGACTGAGTTAAAAGTCTATGTATTGAGAACTTGTAACGCACAGAGAACTAACAGGGTCAACAGTATCAACAGGTTTCACGTGGTATTATAAAAGGTCTAGAAGTAGACACCCCCCTCTGCTGATGACGGTGAGTATTAAAAAGCATTTGCACCTCTCTAAATTTTGGCTAGTAGAAAAGGGGTGGCTGTAGCTCAGGCGGTAGAGCAGGTCATCTACTGATCGGAAGGTTGGTGGTTCGATTCCTGGCTTCCCCTTGGGCAAGATACTAACCCCAAATTGCTCTCCGATGCATCCATCGGAGTATGAATGTTACTTAGAAAGCACTTAGAACAATGTGAATGGGTGAATGCACAAGTTGTGTAAAGTGCTTTGAGTGCTCAGATGAGTAGAAAAGCGCTATATAAGAACCAGTCCATTTACCATTTACCAAAAGGTTAAATGGGCAGATTGTTGCCAAGTCAACAAGACAGCTTCCATAAGATATCCATCTTTAGAGGAGTCAAGGTTAGACTCTTGTCTGTTTATAGTATGGCCCCTGCCATTGAAGATTTTCTCCTGGTACACTCAAACATATCCTACTTAAGTCACACATCAAACTTAAAATACTTATGCAATCACGGAACTGAATAAGAGAGACATTTCACGTACGAATGGTCTTAGAGTGTATAAAGGCAAAATAAAAAGGTTAATCGAAGTTACCAAGAATATAAATACCAACAATAAACACAGGTTTCATGGAATCTCTCTCAGTTTTGAAAGGTAAATTAACACAGAGTGTGAGTGTCTGGACATTAGGTTAAAGGTGGAAAAGACGATGTGTATCAATGTGTAAGTAACTTAAGGGACATGTTGCAAGTTACCAAACTTTAAATAAATGTGTCTGAAACATAGAAGACAGAGGCTCAACAGTCAGTCAGCCGAACAACCAAAGTGTCAGACAATCACGTACCCAAAACAGTGTTGGGAAGAAGACAAACAGACGCTCATACCTTGGGAAGACTAGCCTGAGGTGTAGGGGTGGGAGTTGCCTCATCATTGATCTGACCAGGCTGGTCCTGCTTTCTTTTGACTTCAAGGATGAGCTGAGCCAAGTAGTTCTGCTGGAACCGGGTACGTTTGCCAAGGGCACCTACAGATGAAATCAGCTTAAAAAGTTCAGATATACTGTGGTTAAACTTTGACATCTTATTCGGCATCACCACTGGCAACTACATTTGCATTATTCATTGAATAATGCAATAATACAACATGTTGTCGTTCCAGCTTAGAATGGGGGACAACTATTGCTCTGTCCATAGCTCAACACACCCAAATTTGAAATCAAGGATATCAAGGATTTTTGAGATTATGCTGAATATTAAGTTCGCAAAAAGCTAGCTAGCTACAGCAGCTGACATCTACAGATCACTTGAATATCTCTGAATATCAATTTCCTACAAAAATCACACATCAACTTTATAACTTTTGAAATACAGTTGATTGAATGATTGAAAAATGCAGGTGAGATTTTGAAAGATAATAGTGATGTTAGTTTATATAAAAAGATCTTACTAGTATGGACACTGCAGCAAAAATAACATATCTGAGAAGTTTAATTTGTGGGCTAAATTGTTCTTAATAAAAGATAAGATAAAGATAAAAGGGGTGGCTCTAGCTCAGGTGGCAGAGCAGGTCACCTACTAATCAGAAGGTTGGTGGTTCGATACCCGTCTGCTCCAGCCTGCATGCCATATATCCTTGGGGAAGATACTAAGCCCATGTGTGAATGTTAGTGCTACTTACATAGAAAGAACATACATAGAAAGAAAAAAAGTGCTTGTGTGGATGAGCGCTTTGAGTGCTCAGAGTAGAAAAGCGCTATAAAAGAACCAGCCCATTTACCAAAACAGGAACTGAAATATAAAAATTCAATTCAATTTTATTTATATAGCACCAAATCACAACAAAAGTCGCCTCAAGGCGCTTTATATTGTACAGTAGATAGCACAATAATAAATACAGAGAAAAACCCAACAATCATATGACCCCCTATGAGCAAGCACTTTGGCGACAGTGGGAAGGAAAAACTCCCTTTTAACAGGAAGAAACCTCCGGCAGAACCAGGCTCAGGGAGGGGCGGCCATCTGCTGCGACCGGTTGGGGGTGAAAGAAGAAAAACAGGATAAAGACATGCTGTGGAAGAGAGACAGAGATTAGTAACAGATATGATTCGATGCAGAGAGGTCTATTAGCACATAATGAGTGAGAAAGGTGACTGGAAGGGAAAAACTCAATGCATCATGGGAATCCCCGGCAGCCTACGTCTATTGCAGCATAACTAAGGGAGGATTCAGGGTCACCTGGTCCAGCCCTAACTATATGCTTTAGCAAAAAGGAAAGTTTTAAGCCTAATCTTGAAAGTAGAGATAGTGTCTGTCTCCCGAATCCAAACTGGAAGCTGGTTCCACAGAAGAGGGGCCTGAAAACTGAAGGCTCTGCCTCCCATTCTACTTTTAAATACTCTAGGAACAACAAGTAGGCCTGCAGAGCGAGAGCGAAGTGCTCTAATAGGGTGATATGGTACTACAAGGTCATTAAGATAAGATGGGGCCTGATTATTTAAGACCTTGTATGTGAGGAGCAGGATTTCGAAAATATAGCATAAGTATTCAAAAACGTATTTTTTGAATACAAAGCTGCACAGGAGTAAAATGACAACTCAACAGTACTTCAGGGAGTCCTATAATACAGCACTGCAGTACACTGGAAAGATGAGCCACAGCCAAGGCACAAGATTAAGGTTACTTTATCACTTAAGAAGCTAATAGTTTACACTTTATCCTGTTTTTAGAATTTGAGAAATAACGAGTCACTGACTAAACCTAAAGCTCCTTCCTAAATGATAAGGTCTCCAAGAGTTCAACACAGGCTAAACTACTGGAGGCCTAATCCTCCAGGAGGCTCTGGCAGCTTTGGGTTTGGTAACAATAATTTGTTAAACTGTCAAATTGTGTTTCATGTAGAACTCCCTGATTATACAGGCCTCCTATGGTTATTGGTCAATTCAGCATTCATTTCTCCGAGTGTACTTCATTTACCAGTCATGTTGATGTTGAGCCTCGAGAGCTGCAGAGCCTCCTCGATGTGTTCCTTGGCAGGCTGGTACTCATAGTAGGTGAGACTAGTGTAGACGCACTCGAGGTGGAATTGAATAGCCAGGTTTCTGTGTTGTGATAACACAGACAGGCATTTGAGCACTGTGAAAGGAAAGGGAAAAACATTCCAGTGAGGATGAACATGAAACACAGATTAGCTAGCATCTTACGATGTGATTTTGCAGTTAAAATGTTCAGGGATTGTCAAAGTATATGGACATTAAGAAATGATAACATTAACTGGGGAAAAACACCAGGGTTCAAGTTTCTTTTCTATGCATAAACCAACTATATCTATACTCCTTACAACCCTGCTCAAGAACTCAGGCCCTGAAATGACACATTAAAAAGACACACTGAGCATGGAGTCAATGGGAATGGACAGAGGAAGCGCAGTCTCATTCCCTTGTTCTTTTCATCTCATCTGATTATTAATTTGAATCACTCGTAGAGAGTGAAAAAGAGACTGGCAGGAAAAGCAAAGCACAGAAGAAGTATCAAATTCATGAACAGAAGTCATACACCGTCCTTCAGCCATTCAACATTAATGAAGCAACAAGCAAAACAAGCAAGGGGACAGATTTACATGCAACACATCACTGTCAGCTTTCACACCGCACCGAACGCCTCTCTGGTGGTAGTCTGAGGTGTTCAGCAGAGCGCATGGAATATAAACTGTAACTGTTTGACTAGTCAGTACAGTCCTATCAATTCAGTCGTTACTTTATTCCAAAATTGTCTCATCCAACAACTCTCCATCAGTCTCAGTGCTTATATTTATGCCTGGCCAACATTGTTATCATTTCAGGTACCCTACCTTCCAAATAGACAAGACTAACATTAACAAACAAAATAATCTCACATATAACCCTCGATAAATATATTTGTAGAGCATTCTTTTAAAGACCGCAAATGAATTGCATTTTTTATTTTTATACACATATCAACATCATTCCACAATTCAGGGCTCGCAAAATTTCAAAATCCTTGGTAGCCCTTCGGGCAGGCACTCTTCAGTTTTTGGTAGCTCAAAATAAATTTAAGTAGCCCGAATAAAAAAAGAGAACAATTGATTGATGTTTTGTTTTGTTCAATATTGTTTCTTTATTAAATGTATTTATTTTTCCATCACACCTTCCAATGTTTATATGGCTTGCAAGGGCAAAGTTCTGTTTTATGTTATATTAATACATTTTTCTTTCTTTGAGTTACCTGGGGTTTGGCTTCTCCTCCTGCCTGGCAAAAGGTGTGCAAAGGGCTGGGAGAGCTGAAGTATCACTGACAGCCTAATTGGATAGAACCACATGCTTCATTGCCTGGGGGTTGTTTCATGTTTGTTTAATTGTTTTGTATTAGTTGGTGATATGGCAGCCATTTTGTTTTTCCCCATGTGTGTCATTTGGTTTAGCTAAACCAGTATTTAAGTCCCCCCCGCGTGTCATTTCAGCAGGTCAGTTTGTCTTATGTTTGTTTGAGATTTTGTTAATTGTTATTCTGAGTTTAGTTTATTGAGTTGATCTCTTTTATTGATCTGCCTGTTTAAGTTTTTTGGCTTTGTTAAATATATTTTCATATTTTGGGGTTAATAAAACCCCCTTTTTTGAATTAAACACCTGTGTCCTTTATGCTTTACTGCTTGGTCCCTGACAACATTAAAGCATATTATACATTAAAGTATAATATTGTAAAGGAAACAAAACATCAATCAAAAAATTGTTAAAACACAAATTACAACAATTGTATAAAAACTACACTCATCAACTCAAATACTTGGTTCTAACTGAACAGAAATTTCTATGAACTTGTAAGAACTGTGTAGAACATGAATCAGTCTGTGTCAGATCCTGAATTTGAAATTTCCACTGAAGTCACGGGTAAGAGGTGAGTGGAACCAAGATCGAGGCCATTTGCTTTTTGAAGTTTGCAAAGACTGCTAAATTTTGCCAATGGTAGTTCACTCTTTGCAACACAGTACGCTGTTCTAAACAGATTTTTCAGGACTTCCTGTTGTGGTTGGTTTATTTTTAGTATGTTTTTAGCAATTGGTGTTTGTTATGGGAAAGATACTGCAGACTGAGCAATAATGCATTTCTCATGGATTCTGATGGGGTCTTTCTTAAAATTACTGGTCCCAGGAACAAAGGCGCTTGTCGACTCAGATATCAAGGGAAACTCACAACACACCTGGCAGAACATTATGTTATTTAGCTCGTCATATTCCAGCCACAGAAATCTTTTGTCCATGAAACCATGAAATCGTCTGATTTGTCATAACTTTTTTTCCGTTTTGTGGTAGACTTTTCATTGGCTGTGCCTTCTTCACCCTGACCTGTCTTATTTGGCTCTGCAGAACTAAAATACCTGTGTAAAGCCATCTGCTTTTACAGACGCACACACATCACGGTCAGCGATTCTCTGCGCAATCAACTTCTATCACGTTTAAGTTTGCTGCAGGAAATTTCACTTGTCACGTTTGAATAATAAGCTAATGAGTGATAAGACTATGTCAGAGGAACTGGTGCGCAATTCCGTCACTTACCAATCAGTACGCACGATCGCAAAGTGAAAGAAAAAAAACAAGCGCAAATTCAAACACGATTTCAATATGTCACGTATTGACAGTGGCTCATCGATGCCAATGACATAATGACCCAGCTACATTTGCGAAAAAATGCCAAAGCATTGACATATAATTTCCCTTCCTATGATAGCCCGACGGGCAGGGCTGAATTAGATTTTGGTAGCCCGACTGGAAAAATCGCTAGCCTCGGGTCATCGGGATAGCAATTTTGCGAGCCCTGTAATTAAACTCCAACAACAGAAATATACCTTTGTTTAATCTCTTTTTTGCTTTTCTTACAGTAAAATGGCAAAACTCTCTTCAATTATTGAGAAAACATTTGAACACAGTTTGGGAGTACTTGGTTTTCACTTAAACATTATTTCCAGTACTTAAAAAAAAAAAAAAAAAAAAAAAAAAAAAGACCCCCAAATCATTCACTTTTATTATGTGTGACCTTAGAAACAGTGCCTCAGTGTGACCAAAACCAGCCTTATTAATGGCTCGGATTACTCTTTTTTTGTAGTACAAGTATTGAATTTATAATGGTTTTAAAAACCAACCCCCACAACTCCATACAAGAAGAAAAATACAAGTGAACAGGAAATTATATGTAAAGCTATAATAGATGCTTAGTGTTATAAAGAACACCTTAAATCAGGGGTGTCCAAACTTTTTTTACTGAGGGCCACATACATAAAAATATAGGAGGGGCTGGGCCACTTACTAGAAATTAGGTATATAACCTTAACTGTAGTGTATTAAAGTTAGAAAAATCACTTAAAAGTGGTCGAATATGTTATATTGTTGAACATAATTAAATACAAAACTGCCTTCATCACAGCTTTCCATAAATGGATCTTTCTTGATTTATTCAGAAAAAGCTTTGGTAGCTCATTCTCAGAACAGCAGCCTCAGATTTCATCTTAGAAGATTTACAGCACAGAGAAAAAACAATAAAGGGGAAAATGGGACCGGTACATTTCAAGCTTGTTATTTAAGTTCTTAGGCTTGGCAACACACCTATTAACGTTCGTTTGAAACGGTTATCAACATTAACAGACTGAACTGGACTTAATAACATGAGTCCATATAATTTTTGTAAATTATTCTGGTGAGTATCAGCTGCGCTGGGTATGTAAATTGGGCCATCCAGCTGCGGTGCTCATCATACGCCACTCGTGCCAAAAATCCGGACAAATGTCACCTGATCAAGGAGCAGATCTGCATCAGATGAGATCAGCTGACTTTGCGTGTGTGTGCGCTGTGCACAGCGGTGTGTACTCTGTGTGTTAACAAGAAAAGCGCATATAAGAAAGTGGTGCGCAAAAGCAGGTTAGTGACAGAATTGATGCGCATTAATGATATTTGAAGCATGTGTACCTGGACATTAACACACGGGTACTGTGGAATATATTTTTTAGTCACCTAAAGTGCTCGCGCTCTCGTCCACACCCTGCAAAAAAAAATAAAAATAGCAGCTGTGCGGTGTCTGTGGCAAAGGTGCTCTCATTGCATGCAATGGAGTAAAAATCAAAAGCACAGCTTTATCAGACAGTTGCAGTTTAATGTTGGCTGACAAGTCTTCAATGCGTGGCACAACTGTATTTCTGGACATGCTGACGTTGTTGAAGTCCTGCACTGTTTCCGGGCACATTATTTCGGTGGGGTCTCCATCTGAAAAAGGCTTGCCATGTCTTGCGATGAGTTGGGCGACCTCATAGCTGCTATTGGAGCCTTTTCCTGGACAATTTGAGCACGAAAAAAATACTGTTGCCGACCCCGCAGGAGAGCTACCCTTTGCTTTAATTTCTGCTCTGGCTCAGCACCAGTGTAGGATGCATAGGCCTGATGTTTGGTTTCATAATGACGTCGTACATCATACTCTTTAATAACTGCCACAGTTTCAGTGCAGAGCAAACAGACACACGTCCCCTTTAATTCTTTGAAGAAATATTCACTCTCCCACCGTGTCTGAAATTTTCTGCACTCACTTTCTACCTTTTGCTTCTTTGGTTCTGCCATGTTTGGTAACTTGGGGGGTAGATTTCTTCTGTGATTGTTCTTTTTGGTAGAGCAACTGCCTTGATCAACAGTAGCTCCCCCTGGTGTTAAAACTAAGAAGTGCAATACACTCAAGCAAAAGTTGAAATGCGGGCCATTTTCTATTCCATTTATAAAATTACTTGAGGAGCAATGGGCCGGACTTTGGACACCCCTGCCTTAAATAGAACACAATAACTTTGATATTTTCCCAATAATATAATGAACATGTTGTTCTAAAAATTCTACATGACTGACTCTTAATTTTATTATTAAAAACCTTTAATTCAATATTTTTTTCATATTCTTTTTTGGTCCCAAAAGGCATGAATTAAGTTTTCTTAAGGGCCAATCTGTTGATATCAAACCACATCTTAAGAATTTCCTACTCATTTTCTTTTGCACAAAATATCCTTTAAATGTTTAAATCATCTGCAAAACAATTTACTCATTTTAGTAAATTGTCTATATCGTTAATGTAAAGTCTAAAGAGTTTTAGACCAATCACTGATCCTTGAGGTACCCCACATTGAACCTTTCTAAATTCAAACACAGTTGTGTTAATTTGCACAGACTGTTGTCTATTTTTCAAATACCCTTTAACCAGGAATAGGCTATTCCTCTTATTCCACATCTCTCTAATTTCCTTAATAACTGACATTAATCTACTGTATCAAACACTTTGTTTAAAAAAAATAAATAAATAGAAGTTTACTAACAGAAGCAATGCAAAGCCATCCAGCAATCAACCATATGAGCTGGCTAGCAGGATCATTTGTAACAGGTGTTACTGCGCTATCTCAGGTTAGCTATTTGCAGGTTAGCTATTTGCAGGTTGACTAAATTACATACTACAGTTTGATTCACAGAAGCACAAATAAACATGCAGTGTTCATACTGATTTGCTTACTTACATGGTATACCTCTGCAAAACATACACATCACAAATGTTTCTAGCTTCATGGGATGTCTTTTAACATTTTTGGTACAAACTGTGAGCCAACTCAAAGTACTGAGAGCCTAAAGCTGCTGATTTTGTTCTCTCTAAGGAAGAATAACTTCAACCTTTTCCTTTAAAATAGCTGCATTTAAAAAAGCTGCCCAACTGTTAAAAAACTGTAAAAATGTTCAGGAAATTAAGTCAGCAACAATATTCCCGTTGAGCACCAAACAAAAGGAAATCAAGCCAGACATGGCAGCACGTCCATGTGGAGAAAACCGATCTGCATGCTTGTCACAGCATCATCCTCACCTTTCAGCTCACAGCACTCGTAAAAGCACAGTGTCCAACTGCTCCTCTGGAATATGGATCAGCATGTTTTGTAGTATGTGCAGGCTGCTCGCCCTTCACACTCTGTGAACTGCCACACAACAGACTGTGCTACAACAAACCCACTGCCTTTAAACAACAAAATCCAGCAAGCAGCCATTTGGAAAGGCTGTGGAAAAAACCCAACAATAATTACATAAACAATCCAAATGCTGATAAAAGCTCTGCTGAGACGATGGAAAAGGGGAGAGTAGCTTTGCTTTATGCAGAACAGAGTTATTTCACATACTGATATTTTCTCCACTCTAAGGCTACGTTCACACTGCAGGTCTTAATGCTCAATTCCGATTTTTTGATCAAATCCAATTTTTTTGTCTGCTTGTTCACACTACACATAAAATGCGACATCAAACGCTCTCCAGTGTGAACGCTCAAAGCGGCCCGCATGCGCAAAAGAAGATGTCACACACAACGCGCTCTGTTTAGACCCAGAGCAAACAGTATTGTTTGACTGATTGCCCTTAATATAAAGACTTCGGACTTTATGTTTCCAGATTTGTGCTTGAAGTTATTTTGTTATTTACATAATAATGTAGATGACCTAATAATGATCCTTTTTGCTGTTTTAGAGGAGCGGTGCTTCAAAGGATAGTTGCAGATTTCTGTCAGAATCTGCAGAAAATACAGTGAAAATAAAATGTTCACATTTCTCCGACGTTGTCTTCCCAACAGTTTCGCCGGATAGTAGGAAATCGTTTGCGATGTCCTATCGGGCGCTTCTCCGGCGCTGATCATTGGCGTCTGTCTTGTGTCAGTGACGTAAAAGACTGATTTAATGCGACTTGACCGTTCACACAGCAGTCGCTTTCTAAAACATCGGATACGTATCGGATTCAGGACCACATACGAAAGTGACCCAGATCGGATTTGAAAATATCGGATTTGTGCCGTTCACACTGTCATACCAAGATCGGATACGGGTCGCATAGGGGCGAAAAAATCGGATTTGATGCGCCTTCGCCTGCAGTGTGAACGTAGCCTAATTTAGTCACACGAACACAGTCTGATTAAACAACTGCTTAAAAACAGAACATTTCTTCAGTGCACTGTACCCACATGTCAGTTTGGGTAGTGCTACTCTAAGAAACCAGTGCATGCTTCATGTTCTATATGCCAGAGACATTTTTGTAAGGAGTATGCATATGTATGAAATGGGTCATGCCTTCCCAGAAAACCTCTCAGTAGATAATGAAATGCAAGTTATAGACACATATATATAGACAACAAAATAAAAATTCATGAATGAGATTTATCTTACAATAATGCACCAGACTACTCAAAGTCTTTAATATGGATGTTTGTCTAAAGCAGGAATGATGTGTAATAATGTTTTTTACTTCATAAATGGTTGTCATAACTGACATAGTAGCATTTTAATCATGTGAAGTGTTATCTTCAAGCTGGAACTTAATCTCACAACTCAAGATTCAAGACAAATTCCACACAATAGGCTGGTTAAAACATTTGAAAAAAAACCTCTCTATAACAGCCTCCACAGGCTATAAACACAAGTCTTTAACTGGTTTGCATCCAGATGTAGGATGTAGATTTATGCTGAAGCAAAACAATGACAAAAGGGTCATGCTGTCTAAGAAGTCTTTGATTCAGTTCCTTCGTTCACTTCCCAAATTTTCCAGAGTTTGTGCCGCACATCCATCTTAACATCAACTAGTGGAGGACTGTGGGAGTCAGACTTATGTGGAAATGCTGCAATGAAACCACTACTGACAGAGACCAAGAGGAAAACAGGACCTGCTTAACCCAAGGAACACACATAATGGATGCAAGACCAGTGTTGATCAGATAGGTCACAGTGTACTATGAAGCCAGAGCCTTTTTCGAGCTTAAAGTGAGACTCTTTTTACATGGCTAAACCGCTGTGCTAACAAATAATGTCGCTGGGAGGCAAGTTATATTTGGAGTTTTGGTTTAAAAGCAAAGCACCCTGTGAATCAGTCAAAAACAGTTTTGACTGATTCTTTTATTTAAAGCATGTTTTAAGCACAATACAGAATATAATTACTAAAGCCACTAAATGAAGTACAAACTGTGTGTCGCATATCATATTAATGTGGGAATGCAAAAAACACATAAGCTTACTACTTGACTATAATCTCCTGCTAAGTCTATTTTACACTGCAGGAATTGCAGCCACCAAGAACACCTATCCAATCAATAAAATTAATTTGATCTGCTGACAAACTACAGCCTGTCACCGCGAGGCTGTTTGTGTCTTCCCAGCCTCGATATTGTTTTGGCATTTATTAAATTTTCTGCCTCAACCAACCTTAAAACATTTTGCGATAATTAAAGATATTTTTTTATGTTTCATGTACGCAATAAATGTGTATTAATTTCATCAGCCAATTTAATAGTTATATAAGATACTGATAGATATCAGCAGCACAGCAGCTCAGAGTTAACTGCTGACTATGATGTAGTCCTAATGGATCACAAAGAATTCACTACTTCTGACACCACAGATGTAACCCGAAACAACTGTATAGTCAAGTTGTCCAAATCATAAAAACTGTAGGGTGAGCACACACAGCAGGAATACACTGAAACGGCTGATGCTTGATGTGGTACACTGGCTAAATGCTCATTTAGGTTTGAAATACCTTTTCCACAAACACTCATGAGCATATAACACAACACAATAACAAAAAGCAAACAGACCTTTGTCCATGCTGATCTGGGCCAAGTTGAAGAGTTGAGGGGAACGGGCCTCTAGAATTTGCTGGTGTAGGTTAATGTAGCGAAGGGTCCACCAGGGCAGCAGCTGCACGTACATGTGAAAAAAGTGAGTCAAGTTTTTATTACACGAAAGCCATGACCCAACTTCTCTGACAAAAGGGTTGTAGCTTATTATTACCATTTCATCTGATTTAATTAATACAGAGACAAGATAATTTGTGCTTAAGCTTCTTACACTCTTCAGTTTCTTGCTTCTTAGTCTGAAGACCACAAATCCCATCTAAATTAATGCAATTAAAATATCGATAGGCAAGACTGACGATAGGCAAGAGTGTTTAAAGATCAACATATCTGGAAACTACATCACAATAATGTTTTTTTTTTTATTTCCCTCAAAGGCATCCACACTATTGAGTTCCTGTTTCTCTTTATTAAGTGTGCCTATGCCAAGAGGCACACTTATTACTATTCCTCGGATTTATTATTAAGTGTGCCTATGCCAAGAGGCACACTTATTACTATTCCTCGGATTTATTATTAAGTGTGCCTATGCCAAAAGGCACACTTATTACTATTCCTCGGATTTATTATTATTATAGTGTGGATGCCTCAAGGCATCCACACTATTGTTTTCCTGTTTCTCTTTATTCTTTATACTTTATTCTTCAAGTTGCCACTTTCTTTGCCGCTTAACTACTCCCTCAGTTTTCAGCTGATTTTCTCAGTTCAAACTTTAAAAAATTCTGCTCTTTCTGCTAATGTGTGCTATATCTTTTGGTGCTCATAACTTCTATACTTTTTGAGATATTGAATTTTTTTTGCAATATTTTTGCCCATTCAAATGAATGGAACACATTATCAATGTGGTCACTTATTTCTACTCGCTGGGCTGAGCTGTGTTTTAGCTCAGTAAGATGAGCAGCCGTTCTCAGACTGGGAGGCCCGGGTTCAAATCCCGCTTATGGCAACATTTCTTTCAGTTAACAGTTAAACTTTTTTAACTCAATTTTAGCTTTTTCACCACTTTTCAGCACAAATCCCAGCTTTTTCTGCTGTTTTCAGCAAAAACCTCTTTTCAGCAGAAATTCTGCTGATTGAACTCTTTTCAGCAGAATTTTGAGAATTTTCACCTCTTTTCAGCCCAAATTCTGCTTATTCACCTCTTCTGCAAAATTTTCAGCCTTTTCACCTCTTATTAGCACAAGTCTCAGCTGTTTTCAGGAAAAACTCTTTTGAGCAGAAATTCTGCTGATTCATCTCTTTTCAGTGCAACTTTCTGCTTGTCTCTTTTCAGCAGAAATTCTGCTGATTCACCTCTTTGCTGCAAAATTTTCAGCCTTTTCTCTCTGCAGCTTCTGCTCATTTCAGCAGAATTGTCCGTCTCTCCACCTCGTCTTGAGAATGAGTTTGAGTCATTGAGAGTGGCTTTGGCTTAGTGAGATAAGTAGCCGCCTTGAGACTAGGAGGGCCAGGTTCGAATCCTGCTCATGGGAAAAAAAAATGTTTCATCACTTTTCAGCAACAATTTCTTTGTCTTTACCCCTTTCAGTAGCATTTTTGGCTTTTCACCACTTTTCAGCAAAAAAATTCTGCTTCTTCACCTGTTTTCAGCAGAATTTTCAGTTTCTTCACCGCCATATAACTTTTTGCAAGTTTTCAACTTTTTCAGCAGGCAACTTTAGCGTTAAGGCATCCACACAGCATTTTCGCAGGAAATGCAAATTTTTCTAGTTCTTTATTATTGTGTGGATGCCCTAAAGGGCTTCCACACAATTGTTTTCCTGTTTCTCTTTATTGTGTGGATGCCTTCAAGGGCTTCCACACTATTGAGTTCCTGTT